>OY856410.1:564920905-565105905 GCA_963693085.1 Alisma plantago-aquatica | reverse complement strand
GCAAGTTCAAGCTCGTCGGGGCGGCGCGCGGAGGCAGCGAGCAGCTTCAAGCTCGTCGTGGCCGCGTGCGGAGGCGGTGAGCATAGAAGGGAGGCAGCAGAAAAATCGCCAGACCTAGCTATGGGGGGAGAAGATCGGGAACTAAACAATAAAAGGGAAGAGTCTGGCTCGAGCAATGCTTATAAGTTAACTATCGGTGTCGGTTATTCCTCCAAAATCGACGATAAATAAGGCAATGAATTTTTGCCTCGCGAAGTGTATTTAGTCATCTGTTCTTTAGTAAAAACCAACGACATATGAGGGGACAAAAAGTTTCATGGGGCTTGGCGTGGAACATGTGTCGTAGGATTTTTCACAACCGACGCTGAATTTTAAATTTTTTTGAGCCAAATTTTTTTGTTGAAAAAGTATATTTCGCAGGTGATTTTGGACGTCGATTTGGTTTATTAACATTGGATGTTAAAAAAAAGCGATACCCGTGTCTTTTGTAAATCAGCCAGTGTTCGCATATAAGTGTCAGTTGAGTTTATACGCCGACGTCGTAGACTATGGGCGTCGGTTATTTACAACAACTGACGACATAAAATGAGACGGTAATGCCATTTCTGGACTAGTGAGATTTTGAAAACCAACAATATGCAGACCACATAGTGCGGTTGTTAATTCTAAGATCTTTGCACCTTCATTTTATCCATATATGCGTATTTGTGGGGTGTGGCGGTACTCTTGGAGACTGGAGTACCATAACTATGGAGTTCCCTTCCCAGTAATCATGTACTAAATTTATTTAAGAAGTTTAAATAACAATTTTTAATGTTTAAATATTTATATGTCTCATTTTCAAAATATTTATCAAATTGTTATGTTTAAAAAGTAAGGCGGCCCTTAAAGATATGGTGTGCCAAGTGATACAAATATATGTGATGTGTGTTGGTCTCACAACGGACAATGTGTATCGCACATATACGCATTGTTCCCATTTTTAAATTTAGATACCATGTTATTTTTTATATTGTATTTATTGAGTTTCTCAACAACGTATATGCATTATAATAAATTAAATAGAACAAAAGAACTAAAATATAATAACTCCAATAATACGTAATAGTTAAAAATCTAAGTAATAGTGTGTGAAATTAATATATAAAATACCAAAAATATACAAAAGAGCGTAGATATTTAATCAAAACGTATACATGTAAAATAATTAAAATAAAAATACTACTGTTTTGAAAACAACTAGGGGCCGTTTGGCCGACGTATTTAACGGTGGTATTGTAGTTGAATGTGATATTTCAAATGCTTCATTTTTAATTACGTTGCTGGGGTGCGCGAATGTGATTTATCAATTTCGGTAGATAGAATGCAGTAGTCTCCTGACGTGTATTTGACGGTCCTTCCAAATCTCCCCAGAATCAGCGGACTTCGCAAATGTCACGCTTCTCATGCTTCTATCCCTACTCTCCCTGCTCGATATCCGTCTTTCCCCAGTCCTCCAGACTCCTCTCCTGATCGTCATCGCCATGACTCATTCCACCACCATCACTTCTTCTAGCGTCAGCGCCACCATCACTCCCGCAGTCGGTCTCTCCTCCTTCCTACGCCCAATCCCTTTTGTGGGTTCACTAGGGTTTCTCCTTCCGCCATCGTCTCTTCTCCACAGTGAATGTCATACCTTCCTCTGCCATCGTCCCTTCCCCTCCATCACTCCTCTGGATGCCATTCCTTCCGTCGTCGTCTCTCCCGCATCCATCGGAAGTCTTGTGCGAGGGATTAGTGGCGCTCGGCAACTCAAGCACGGCCGCTTCCTTCGTTATTGCATCCATAGTTCAAGCATCAAAGATTCACACATGATTTTATTGTTGTGTACATCGGCCACCTCCCCGTCGTTAAAAGCTGGACCGCCGTCACGCCTTGCAGGGAGACGAGGAGGAGCAGGAATAGGGACATTACGCCTCGCCTTTGGGCTCATTTCCTCTCGACGGTTTTGGGACGAGAGTGGGCATTATGACATGGTCAGATCGTTATAGAAATACCTGCAACACTATCCAAACAAAACAATTTCAAACCACCGCATATGAATCTGATGCAATTTGGACACCCGAAACTGATAAATACATATGTACTTGTGAATACACATCTAAACGGGACCCAGATATCTCTCACACACACAAACAATATATATATATATATATATATATATATATATATATATATATATATATATATATATATACACACACACACACACACACACACACACACACACACACACACACACACAACACACACGCAATGTAAACCAGGAAACAATAACAAATAATCAAAATGAGACTATATAATAAACGAAACTTAAAATTATAATGTATTTTAAATTGCAATAATGTTACTAGTTAATTTAGAAACAAACATGTAATTGTTTTATCACGTAAACATCCTCTTAGTATGTCACATTATATTCTAACACTAAATAATTTTTTATCTTATTCTAATATTTATTTTCTTTGGTAAACTTAGAAAAATAGAGTAGAACCTTATATTTAATACATTGTAAATCTGCCTAGGTTTTGACATTTTTTTCCAGTTTCTAGGTTGCTCGTACTTTTTGGATTATTTGTTTCAAATATACTTTTTCGGTTGACTATTTTGTACAAAACCTAACAACTTGTATCCCCCTTAGATGACTCCTATAAGTAATGGATCATCTTTGTAATTATGACTCATTCAACTCCTATTAACTCATGCATTGGTCTCATACATTTAAAGGGCTAAAATTTATACATAGGAAAAGGAAACAAAAAAAGAAGAGGAAATGTAAATTCTAATAAGTGTTGTTGAAATATAATTGAACAAAAACACATGAAGATTAAAAATGATTAATATAATGCATCTTTCAGTTGTGACACTAGATAAATCTATTTTTTTATTTTTTATTATTTCCTTTTGTACATTACTTTTACGTGTACTATTCTTTTTTATAATACTTAAATTATTTTTCTATTAAGTATTGTACATTTTGTTTGTATTGATTTAATACTTATGCTCTATTGTATATTTTATTATTGTATGTGTTAGTTTTACATAGAGTCACTTAATTTTATATATACTATGTATTGGGAAATTATCACATTTTATTTTTAATCTATATATATATATCACTCGTCATTAGAGTTGTCAAGAAACTCGAAAAATATGTTATGCAAATTGACATGGTATCAAAATAAATATATATAATTTGAAAGCAATACATCCCCTTTGAGTCGCAATGCCCAATGTGGGACTAATTCCTTCCATCCGTGAAGGTAATGTATCTCCAACGGAGACGCCTTGCTATTCATTTTTGGCATTTTGATAAATAATTTGAGAAAAATAACATATTGATTATTAAATGCTTAGAAATGCTTCTCTCATCCTTTTCTGTTACTAGCTTTTCCTTTGGGAGCCTAGAAAAGGCATTTTCATCTTTCTTAGGAAGAAAAAGTAATGTCGAGTATGCTACGAGAAGGAGACACGTATAAATAGCGGCCAAACAAAAATAAGATACTTGATATGGATCAATATAATATTGGAAAAGGAAAATGCTATGTGCAATCGAAATGGAAAAGGAACTCCATTTGTATGTTAGTGTTGGACCCCACATCTAGTGTCATTACAACCTTACTCCAGCTGTGTACAATGCTCTTCCCCATGCATTCAGATGCGAGTTGAGTTGATCAGCCATGCTTAGCACAATGCAAGTTAAAGATGACTCTAGATGGCAATTGAATGTTTATATTGTTCCGTTTTCCACTCATACCATCATAGTGTGTGAGATGTAGTAATTAGATATTATTTAATGTAAGCCATGTCTCGCTTAGTGTTGGAGATCTAGCAACTAAATATAGCTTTCCATTTGAATCGAAATTTAATCGAGCCCCCCACCATGAAAAATAGATTTAACCGCTTGAGTTCTTCATCTCTTTACACAGTATTAGACTTCTTCACATCACTGCGTCATACTGAATAGATGTTGTAGATTATAAGAATACAATAAAATTACGATGACATCAAAAATATGCAGTACAATAATGACACAACAATGAATTTTTACTTTTCATTTGGATCAACAAGCACAATCTTAAACACCATGAAGACCCTTGTGTAGAGGATACAAAAGATGATTGTGACACCCTTGTAAAATTGGCCATCATAACACAATTACACCAACTACTCCTTGACTTGGAGATTTACTAGAAGAAGAGGTAAATATTCAATGGATCCATGATACAATCACACAATTATTCCATGAGGTGTTCAATGGTCACAACTCACCAGAGAATAGATTTGATTCACACTCTTGAACGTGGAAGGGGTCTAATAAAAAAACCAAATATAATACACAATTTTACCACCTATTTTAAACAACTATTCATAAATAATTGAACCACAAGTGATTTGTTAATTATTAATAGGAGTCTTCCCATGAAGAATAAAGTGTCTAGTCCACAACTTCTAGTCAACACCTTCACCATAGATGGAATCCATAGAGCAATTTTTCTTTTGGATTGTCAAATCCCCATGACCACATGGGATTGATATATCATTCTATAGGAACCAATGGGACACCATTAAAAGGATTCCATGATTTTTTCTTAGGATTGGTTGAAAACAAAGATATTGATATGAAACAAAATAACAACACATATATCACTCTTATAAAAGAATTGAGAATGTTATCCATATTAACTACTTTCGACCAATCAACCTAATCAATAACTCATACAAAATCATTGATATTATCTTGAACAATAGACTAGAAAACTATATAGGCTACACCATTAGTGAAGAACAAACTACTTTTCTTGAAGGAAGAAGAATCTTGGATGCTTGTATCCTAGAAAATGAACTCATTCACTCTAGTCAAAACTCAGGACAAGACTTGTTGATTTTCAAATTGGACTTTATAAAACCTCTGATAACGTCAATTGGGATTTCTTGTTCTTTTGTTTTAAATGATACAAATTTCCTCACAAACAGATCATCCAAATAGACCCTCTCTCAAATTGGGACATTTTTTAGTCCTTCTTAATGGTTCACCCTTTGGGAATTTCAACCAAAAAAGGACTAAACAAGTTGACCTCTATCTCCATATTTGTTTGTAATAATCTGCTCCTTTCTTATAGTGATGTTTAAATGGAGAGTTAGAAACAACATTCCCACACCAATCAAGAACCTCAAATACAAATATTTGATACAATTTTTCTAATGACACGATAACTTTTATCAACCCTAATGATCATAATGCGATCAATGTAATTAGGGTTATCGGTATTACCCAACACCTATCAAGTCTAAACATCAATTTGAAAAAATCTTCCATTGTAGGCTCATGTTTTCTCCATTGTGACATGTCTCAATTTTTCATATCCTACAATGTAAAAAGGAAGAATTCCCACTAAAATATTTTGTGACTATCACTGTCCCCAAACAAGCTACCCTTCTCGGTATGGCAACAAATCTTACCCAAAATGTCTCAGAGAATATCTAGTTGGAAGACAAATTGTCTTAATAGAGCGGGAAAACTACCATCTTGATTGCTTCACTCACATGCATCTCTTCATAATTCCTCAGTTGTATACTCCTATCATACTAGATAGCGAATAATATCTACATGTTAAGAAGGGACTATCTGCGAGAAGTTCTAATAGCATAAAAAATAGATCCACCTTGTTAATTAAAAATATTCCAACCAAGCTAAAGATTGTAGGATGTTGGGGTATCCTCAAAATTAGATTGCATTCATAATGTTTACTCTCAAGACCATTGCAAGTTTTGTTCATATTCTTTTAAGGAAGGCAAATATATTTGGGAATAATTTATCATCAATAAACTAGAAAAATGTCTCTTTCGATCCACTATCAAAGATAACAATATGGGAAATAACTTTCACCTGTATGGAAAAATATCAACAAAAACATTCTCCTCATAAGTTTTGTCATACACGCTCCTACACATAACTAGTCAAACATGACTTATTGACAATAAATGGTCAAATTTGGGAGATTGGACTATCTCAAATTCAACCTTTCCATACCAAATTAACTAGAAAAATAACTTTGAGTAAATCATATAATATTTTGACGTTTATTCACCTAAATGCACTTAAGTAATTGATGATTAAACATTTCTCAGCTCAGCAACACTAAATAAAGTGAATGAATTACACAGACGTAAGAAAAATTCAAACCCCTCTTAGACTTGGGGCTCTAAGCTAAGGCCAGTTAAGCGTACAAAAAACATGATTTATACCAAGATTTGGGAGATTGGGTTACTGCCAAGATGGGAGTGGAGAGTCCTAGCCACTAGTGTTGTTATTGACTTCATTACAATAGATACCACCACTATTCAGAATATGAGTATTAGGACTATTATTATAATCAATGCCAACGTGACTTCAAACACAGGTAGCATTGCACAATAACTTACATTTATTAAAAGACCCTTATATATGTACATGTATCTATATATGTATACATTTGTATGTATTTATGTATATATGTATATATGTATACGTGCATATGTGTATATATACATATATGGGTATATATATGAGTATATATTGGGTGTTTAAGGGAATCCACCCCCATCATTAGTAATCTCAATGGTATGCAAAAATGATATGATCATTCATATATTTTGGGTATCGTAGAGGATCCCATCCCCATTTCTGAAGTTTGGACTTGGCCTTTCAATGTCTAGAAGCCAACAATCGCTGAAGCCCCTCGTATGGGACTAATTTTGGGGTCTCCTTGTGTCTGCACCTTTGGAAAACATAATCTGGACCTTTATTGTAATGTAATATATTGTAATATATCTTGATGATTAGTATGACTAGCTTTATAAAATATAGTGCTAACTTGACTTGGATAGAGATATCCAGGTGGTACTCTATCCTAGACTTACTTATCTATAATACTCATGACACCCAGACAGTTAGATATCTTTTATTTGTAATCAAGAGGTCTCAAGTTCAAGTGACGATGACAAAATGAATAGAATCATCAGTTTTTATTAAAATATAACACATCTCTACATGCAAAACTATCTTTCATTGATAAGATTGTCAATGGGGAGGGTATTACCCGTTTACCCTTTATCCATACCATGTAGGATAAGAATAAGGATAAGGTTAAAGGTTTTTTCTATCCATTCTTCATTTATTCGTTTCCCATTTCCCCACCATATTAAAAGGGGAGGATAATGTAACACCCGCTATCACACAGACAACAAGATTACTTAAAACCAAACAAAAATAACCATTAGCATTGGATTACCAAAAATCACTAAAAATTTAAACCATTTTTCAAAGAGACCCAATGCCAGAACACTCTTTACAGAAAGGCACAAAACCAGTTATGAATGTATACAACATGATTCACTTCTTTACATATGTCATTCCATGACATTCCCATGATATAAGATATCAGTTGCTTTACCAGATCATATACAAAAGCAACATTATACATTGAGGCATTCTAGACAAAATCTCAAATTGATTATAATTGTTACACCAAATCCCCCAAAGGACCTAAGAGTATAGGGATGATACATAGGACTTCTATCTGTAATAAGACACAACTGATAGCATACCATCTTAAATATTATATTTTCTTCTTAATGTTGTCCTTTTTAGCTTACACGATCTTTGCAACCACGTGTACGTCCACCTAAAAAGTTGTGGATCTAACAGGGTGAGACAACAGTCCCAGTGGGAGATATAACTCTCCAACAACACTATTATTATCACATATATACTATTATTTGAATAGAGAGTAAAGTTGCATTATATTAAATAGACATGTACTTCAAGTAATTACTTTAGAAGGAATATGAAGAACATGTATAATGGTCATAAATAAAATAGTATAAAAGTAAAGCAAGGCTTCATTCAATATGTCTGTATTTGAATCCTTAGGAAAATATGTTATACGACTGATTACATATTTCAATCAATCTTATGCCCTGTGAAGATGGGAATATAATTTCCATGCTCCAACTGACCACTATGAAGTTAGCATTAGTTCCATAAAGGTCTATGGAAGAGTCAGAATATGCAAACTCATCTTCTCTCAATCAGTGCAAGAATGCAAGAGACATATACGTCAGTCTGCATTATAGCTAGCCTTGCATACAGAGGCTCTTCGCTATAGAGACACAATGCTTAGCATGTTCTCTATTCAGGGTATGACCTTCAGTCAATCCTGCTTATATATATGGAGTCATGGCTGCAACCATACTCTTCTTTTATATTAGATCTATAGCCTACAACCACACCCTTTTAGGAAATGGTTCAAAGCCAATCCTGAGGTTTGAAGGAAGTAAGGAAATACTCTTCTTGCACCCTCACATATTCAACAATACACGCTCTAAGTTTCCTACAGAAATTGCTCGTTTCACCATCCAACAAGTAATAACACTTAATGGATCTATGGCCATGGCAACTACATGATTATATTTCACTTGATTACTTAGATCAATTAAAGTGTCTTTTGGCATCAATCAAGCTATAATATACAAGACATAGAAAAATTCTTCAAAAGAAAGGGCATAATATATGAACAGAGAATAGAATCATTCACATTATAAACTGATTCCAATCATCTCATAACATTGTATTGCTGCCATTCGTAAGGCTATCACCATCAACACATTATCATGAGATATCAATCTCTCATTTCAATATTGGAGGATATCACCTCAATTAGGCACTAAGCCTCTATTAGGTCATACGACCCATCACATCATCTTTATGATTCGTTGTTATCTCAACATGCTTTATCGAGCATATATGCATTACCCATGCCAAGCATCACTGGAGCCACGTCATATGTACACCATAGCTACCATATCAATCATTAGCCATGGCATCCATGTCACTTGCAAGGTTATCTTTATACAAATAGAGGGAGAATATGTCTCAATATATTAATTACTTTTTAAGTAAACAACGCCATGCACTATATGTCTTCTTAAGGAAGATTAGGTTTCATGCTTAACCAGCTCGGGTTCTGAAGCATCATTTATCTTTCCAGCCTTCTAATTGCACTTCCTCTCAAAAATTGGAATGTATAAGGCTATGCATTATTCATAATAACCAAGTATACATATTCACATATTCATATATCTAATATTTCCTTATAAAGGTTCATATACATCAGTTTACATTAATTAATCATCTTCATAGCACTCACAAGCTATAATATTCTGTTTATTTGTAAGATCATCATTATATGAATAACTGAGAAAGAAAACAGTCTCAAACTTTTAATCATGCATACACATCAAGAGTAGCCTGCCCTAAGATTAGGGCCAGTGTTCTTTACACATAACCTATTTAGGAGTTTTCCTCAAAATTATTATTACCATACCCAATATACCCAATTATGTGGTATTAACCCCTCAATTTATTATTGAACCATGTCACTTCTTACTAGGAAACAATCAACTTCAGGTCATTAGACCCATGTAACATCATACTTGTTGTACAAATATTTCACATGGCTCATGTAAACTGTATTATATCATGCCATCACAGCTCACACATAGCTATTCTCATTATCACATAATACCTACATGGTTAGGATTTCTTGATAAAAGAAATTAAATATGATTACCATGTCATAAAGAGAATCATTCAAATTACTACCATCTCGCAATTAGGGTCAGGATTTTTCCCTTATAACCGATTAAGGTTTTCATGTTCATGTCTAGTAACCAAACCCTATTTGATAACTCCTTATGTATAGATGCTTATTTTATTATATATTTTTTTCATTGTATCAAATATAATCATGTGATCAAGTTGAAAATATGATAAAATGAAAGAAGGTATATCATATTGCCTAAGATTCTTTAATAATTGGAACACCTTTGTGTTACCCGGTCATTTTTATCATAGGATATTAATTCCTTAAACTTATCATTGAGTACCACATCACCTTCTAGACAACATGTCTTTTCCAGGTCACCATACCTCCTTACATTCTTCCTATGATACATGTTTTCCACATTTCTTATGAGGCATATTTCAACTATATAAAATTATAACTACTACAGTGCTCATTTGGCTATGAACATCATACATCATACATCATATATATATATATATATATATATATATATATATATATATATATATATATATATATATATATAAGTTATCACCCGCTCACAAGGATTTTGTCCCCAAAATCTCAAGATAAAAGAGATAGGTACTTCTTCTTTTAACTCTTCAATAAACTTTATGAAAACAGCCAAAGGAATTACAAAATAGTAAACTCACTTTATGACTAAGCAAGATTCTTATATTAAACATCTTACCACAGTGATATCAT
This sequence comes from Alisma plantago-aquatica, assembly GCA_963693085.1. Classification (NCBI taxonomy): domain Eukaryota; kingdom Viridiplantae; phylum Streptophyta; class Magnoliopsida; order Alismatales; family Alismataceae; genus Alisma; species Alisma plantago-aquatica. The sequence continues at coordinate 565,095,532 of OY856410.1, read as the reverse complement.
GGAACTTTATTTGAAATTAATATAAGATTCATCACATAGGATATATCCTCAATTAATTTTACCATTTTTGGGTTGTAGAGTTAACACTATGTCAAATTATAAGTTAACATAGAATAATGTACATACCTTCTACAACTCAAGTGGTAATTATACCCTTTTATGTCACCTTCACAACTTGTAATTTTACAAGAGGAGGTTCACAACCCTAGGGAGTCATTATATTTGTCTAAGGGAAAAGGTAAGACTGCAAATTCAAGGGCATTATACATCGAATTCTTATTAGAGAACATTACCTTGATCCGATATACAATTGGCACCTTTTGGTTACTAGGATTCTTCACCTTGGTATCCATTACGTATGCTAGAACACATCATGTTCATGTTCATTCAGATTTTCAACTGTCATTACTGATATTAAACATAATATAAGGATATCTAATTATTTTAAAAGGTATGCATAACATTACCAATCTTAGATATCACTATCTTGGAATTAAAATCCAAGTCTTAGTTGATATTTTTCAAGTATCCATCTCATGTCACATCAGAACCATGCACATCAAGTGGCATATGACTCACTTGACTACCATATCTCCAAAGAAAAGAATACAAGGAAACATACTCCTCTTGTTATTTCATAATCAACCAAGGATTTCTTATCAAGAAGAAGGAATTACTAACTTCTTTTGGTTATCATATGAGTTTTCAGCTGTTCATGTGTCATTGAATCCAGTTTCATCTTGGTTTCCTTGCCATTGGTATAGGAATTGTAAAGATGATTACACATCATTACTCCTTATTGAGTTATTATTTGACATGTTCATGAACATTCCCTGGATTGATTATATTTTTCTTCTTCACATTATGAAAAAGATCATTACTCTTTACATATCCTTTATTGAGTAGGGATCATCTTCCTTGTTCCCTTTCTCATACCATGAGGATTGTACCTTACATTTTCTTATACTCATAGGCTAGTATGATATTAAGTCAGGTTCCTCTTTATTTATTCATCATTTATTCTTATTTATCTCTTCATTTCATCCTCTATTCATTTCTCCATCTTATGTGAATTCTACACTTTGACTTTCTTTATTAGCTCACGTTTATCTTTCTTTTACTCTACACATTTCTTGAAATTAGAGCCTCAAGAACCTTTCATATCTTATTCACACTTAGCTTTTAGGTTTCATGGGTTGTATCTTTCTCTTTTAGTTACCAAACATCCAAGCTTTAGCAAGTTATGGTGTATTTCCTATTTCTTCTAAAGTAAGATGGAAGCATTAGTATCATGATTTTTTATTTGTTATGCTCCTTTGATTGCTCCAAAATGACTACTTGATCAGAACAATCAAAGAGAAATCAATCGAACAGTTCTATACTTACCTTTTCTTCAATATTTGAATACCAGGCCAGGGCACTCAGGTATTGAGCTTAGGTAGTATGCACCATGTATTATATCATGTTATCAACTTGGACATCATCCTAGTCCTAATCCTAGTGTCCTTGTAGACTCAGCCAACCTATAGCTCTGATACCACAATTGTAACACCCGCTATCACACAGACAACAAGATTACTTAAAACTAAGCAGAAATAACCATTAGCAATGTATTACTGAAAATCACTAAAAATTTAAAATATTTGTCAAAGAGATCCAATGCCAGGAAACTCTTTATAGAAAGGCCCAAAGCTAGTTATGAATTTATACAACATGATTCACTTCTTTACATATGTCATGCCATCACATTCCCGTGATATAAGATATCAGTTGCTTTACCAGATCATATACAAAAGCAACATTATACATCAATGCGTTCTAGCCAAAATCTCAAATCGATTATAAAATTGTTACACAAAATCCCCCAAAGGACCTGAGAGTACAGGGATGACACATATGACTTCTATCTATAATAAGACACGACTGATAACATACCATCTTAAATATTAGATTGTCTTCCTAATGTTGTCCTGTTTAGCTTACACGATCTCTGCTACCACGTGCACGTCTACCTAAAAATTTGTGGATCCTATGTGGTGATACAATAGTCTCATCGAGAGATATAACTCTCCAACAACACTATTATTATTACATGTATATTTTTATTTGAATAGAGAGTAAAGCTGCATTATATTAAACACATTTTCCCTTCAAGTAATTACTTTAGAAGGAATATGAAGAATACATATAATTGCTATAAATTAAACAGTATAAAAGCAAATCAAGGCTTCATTCAATATGCCCATATTTGAATCCTTAGGCAAATATGCTATACAACCGATTACACCATTCAATTAATCTTATGCCCTGTAGAGATGGGAATATACCTTCCATGCTCTAACTGACCACTACAAAGTTAGCATCAATGCCATAAAGGTCTATGGAAGAGCTGGAATATGTGACCTCATCTTCTCTCGGTCAGTACGAGAATGAAAGAGACATATAAGTCAGTTTGCATAGTAGCTAGCCTAGCGTATAGAGGCTCTTTTCTATAGAGACACATCGCGTAGATGTTCTTTATTCAGGGTATGACCTTCAATCAATCCTGGTTATATATATGGAGTCATGGCCGCAATCATACTCTTCTTTTGTATTAGAGAGACGACCTACAACCACACCCTTTTAGGAAATGGCTCGAAGCTAATCCTGAGGTTTGAAGGAAGTAAGGAAATACTCATCTTGCACCCTTGCATATTCAACAATATGCACTCCGAGTTTCCCATAGGAATTGAACGTTTCACTATTCAGCAAGTACTAACACTCCGTGGATATATGGCCCAGAAAACAACATGATTATATTCCACTTGATTACTTAGATCAATTAAAGTGTCTTTTGGCATCAATCATGTTATAATATACATTTCATAGATAAATTCTTCAAAAGAAAGGGGATAATATATCAATTGAGAATATAATCGTTTACACTATAAATTGATTCCAATCATCTCATAACATTGCATTGCTTCCATTCATAAGTCTGTCACCATCAACACATTATCATGGGATATCAATCCCTCATTTCAGTAATGAAGGATATCACCTCAAGTAGGCACTAAGCATCTATTAGGTCGTAAGACCCATTATATCATCCTTGTGATTCATTGTTTTTTCAACATGCTTTATCGAGCATATAGGCATTACCCATGCCAAGCATCACTGGTGCCACATCATATGTAAACCATAGAAACCATAGCAATCATTAGCTATGACATCCATCTCACTTGCAAGGTTATCTTTATACAAAATAGGGAGAATGTGTCTCAATATATTAATTACTTTTTAAGTAAAGCACGCCATGCACTATTTGTCTTCTTAAGGAATATTAGGTTTCATGCTTAACTACATAGGGTTTCGAAGAATCATTTATCTTTCCATCCTTATTATTGCAATTTCCCCCATAAATTGGAATGTATAAGGCTATGCATTATTCATAATAACCAAGTCTACATATTCACATATTCATATTTCTCATATTCCCTTATCAAGGTTCATATACATCAGTTAACATTAATTAATAATCTTCATAGCACTCACAAGATACTATATTCCATTAATTTGTAAGATCATCATTATATGAATTACCAGAAAGAAAATAGTCTCAAACTTTTAATCATGCATACTCAGTAAGAGTAGACTGCCCTGAGATTAGGGCCAGTGTTCTTTACACATAACCTATTTAGGATTTTTCCTCAGAATTATTATCACCATACCCAATATACACCATTTCCCATTTTCTGGGAATCAACCTAGGATTGAACAATCATTACTAGGTTTCACTATTGTATATGGTATATGCGTATTACCTTATTAGGTTATGTATGTGCTACAATCAATCATTCTGTAAACATATTAATCATGTACTCACATAATGTCTCATCATTATTATCACAAAATAAAGAGTTTCAATACTCCTTGGCTCATTAATAAACATGTCACCTCTCACTAGGCAACAACCATCTCTAGGTTATCATATCCATATACTTAACTATCACATTTACTTGGGACTAGCGATGGCATCTTTTGTAATTATGGAAAAGTCAATTATGTATGTTATAGAATAATGTTTCTGTCATTTTTTATTCAAAATCCAATACAAGGGGTGTGAGGCCATTATTTTTATCTAGACGACAAAAAACTATGAGTGCATTGCACTAGTGGGAAAAGTAGAATTGAGACATCTATGTTATGTAAATAAAAAATTAAATGCGAACGAGAGTAACCCAGAATGTATTTGATAACTTTGTAATGTGTTTGAAAATACTGTAATATAAAGAGTAAATTGTATTAGACCGTAGATATATTGTAATATACAAACAGAAACTTTAATAAGTAATAGACTTAATGAAGATTACAATCTACATTACAAAAATGTCTAGTGATGTTACTTTGTAACAAGGACCGTTGATATGTTGTAACAAGGACCGTAGATATGTTGTATATTATAGAAATTGTATAATACAATCTACATTTGTAAACAAATGTAATCAAGATAACAAAATGTCATCTTTATTTACATTTGTTTCCTTTCCATTACAAATTATTAGTTCTGATTATACACCTTTATTTCTTATTACAGAATCCCATCTTACTTGTCGCTATAATTCAGATACATCATCAGAATACACATTACATTTTAGTTTTTGGAATTACAAAATGTTTATTTTAGTTACAATATGTTCTTTTGTATTATATTTTTTCTACGTGTATTATATTTACTCTTTGCTATTTACTTTGTTTCAGATTATCTATTCAAATTAAAAAATGTCATCCTTGTTTATGTTTGTTTCCTTTCTATTACAAATTATTTGTTCAGATTACAAATCTTTCTTTCATATTATAGAATGTCATCTTACTTTACTTGTCGCTATAACTCCGTATACATCATCAGTAAACTCATTATATTTTAGTTTTATGTATTACAAAATGATAACAGAGAATTTGTAATGGGAATAGAGAATTTGTAATGAGAACAGAGAATGTGTAATGGGAAGAAGAAATTTGTAACTAAAGAAGACGTTGTGTAATACAATGTGGAACTGTCATTCTATTTCTCATGTGTTTATTTGTCTCCACAAAAGGACACCACTATAATAGTTTTAGGCTCATTACACTGAGCATGGATATGCTTCAAGTTGTTACATGATCAATTAGAAAAAATATTTGTTCATCTCTCTTTTTCTATGAGATTGGATTTTAGTGAGAAATATTATAAAATACTCTAATCCCATTCTACCATCCCCCATTGTGATCTCATTTTGTCGCTTTTCCAGCAGGTGTGGTCAAAATAAATTATAGATCTGGTTCATAAACCAACAAAGCAATATCTGTTGCATATTTACATGTCATGCCACCAGACCAATACTTCTCTATAATTACAAAGTAATGCCACCAGACAAATATATCCAGATAATTACAAAGTGATGCCACTGCTTCTTCAAAACGGGTAACTTGTGTTATCTACCTACACAAGCAGCAAGTGAATAGCCTATATATATGTATATATATATGTATATATATATATATGGTTACATTTCATTATATTACCATAAGCATTGATTAACATTATCATACTACTTCAAGTTATACTTCCCTTTGTAATTAGGAGTAGAGTTTCTCTTCTTTAACAGATTAGGGTTTCTAGGGTTATATTCAATAACCAAACCCTAAATCATTCCTCCTCATATCTAGGAGCTTTTTCAATTGCCCACACTTAATTACTTTCATCAATTAGCATTGATTGATCATCAACATGAGGGATACAAGTTCCTCTCTTATCCTTATTAGGATACTAGTTCAACTTGACTTGTTGTATTAACTTGATCCTCATTAGAATGTATTGGCCTACACTTATCAAAGTGTATCCACCTCATTATGTCATCATGTATTGATTTGAATACTTTCCCCATGTGTCAGCCTACTTTATTCAAAGTGTATCAGCCTCTACACTATCCCTTGTGTCGGCCTAGACATATTCACTTGTGTCGGCCATGACACTATTGTTTGTATCAGTAAAAACATTATTTCTTGTGCACTTGTTTAGAGGTGCTTGAGGTAACTGGCCATAGTATACTTTTTAGGGTACCAACCACTGTATCACTTTGTGTATCAACCTCATCATTTCATTATGTATCAACACTATCTTAACTAGTGTATCGGCCTAGCTATCCTTTTTGTATATCGACCATTAGAGTTTTGGTTGTATCGGGTGAACCTTCAACAATACCTTAATTTCCTTCACCAATTGACCTCACCATGACTTGGTGTTTCAACCAAGACCTCAACGAATGTATTACTCACACCTTCACATGGTGTGTCAGCCTAAGTGTGTCACCCATCACACTTATATTAGACTATAGAGGGATCAGTTTGTGAGTGTATCAGTTTATAGGGTTAGGGTTATATGATATCAGTTTAGGCATCATCATATCCCTTAAACCCTCACCCATTAAGGTATCAACCTTGTCTATCTTTAGTTTATCATTCTCACCCTCCTTTGGTATATCACTTTCATCATATTTTTATTGTAATATCTTCTTCTTATTTTAGTATAATATCTTCACCTCACTTGGGTGTAACACCTTTACCTTACTTAGGTGTATTGGCCACACCACACTTTGTTGTATTGGCCTCACCAAACCTTGGTGTACATCCACACCATACCTTGGTGTATTGGCCACACCATGCCTTGGTGTATTAGCCACATCATACCTTGGTGTATCGACCACACCACAATTTCGTGTATCGGCCTACTACATATTAGTGTATTAGCCTTACTACACATTAGTGTATCTGCCACATCACTACCTAATTTGTTGACCTTACCATCACCTTGTGTTTTTCATAACACATCAAAGTGATATCGATCTTGAGGTGCTAAAAAGGATATTGACCTTGTGGTGCTAAAAAGGATAATAATTTGAGATGCTTAAAGGGTTAACAGTTTGATCATCTTCAAGCTTAAAACCTTCATACGTTAACACTCTAGTTTTTGGGCAGCAAACCCATGTTTTCATTAAATCTCACATATTCATCATTTATTCAAGGGAAATAAAAATTGAGAAGGAATCACCAAGTATTGTAAAATTGAAAATGAATAGAGATAGAATTGAAGTAGAGTTATATAACCCGCCTCAAGATCATCAATAGAGCTTCAAGCTCCAAAGATTCACGTTCCCAAGGTTGAAGATGACTTACCAAAATTCTAGGATTCGGCCACAACTTCACCTCCATCATGAAGAAGGTATCATAGTAAGAAACTTGGTGAAGGAGAGAAAGAAGGAATCATGGTTCAAGAAGCATAGCCTATTCAAGGTAGAGGATAACCATTACTTTATCTTGGGTAAGATGCTCGGCCTTCCTCTTCTTCCTTGAGATCCTAGGGTCATCCACCAAGAAAGACATGTATGAGGGTCGAAATGTTTACTAGAATGTGCAAAGAGAGGCTTTTATAGTTGAGGCTCACGAGAGAGACTATATGAGAGGTGTCATCATCATATGTAACTAGGTGAAACGTGTCCATGCATGGTGGTATCATGCAAACATGATTATCTTGACATGCAATACTTTTGTGTATAACTAAAAAGTGAGATATCAACCATTGGGTATCTTGCTTGATAAGATTTCTCAACCCAATTATCATTTTATGTGCAAACCGATACATCTTTTGTAAGGAACATAAAAAACGATATGCTTCACCTACTTGAGGTTCTTAACCCGCTATAGATACTTCCAAGAAGTTATCAAACTGATAGGGGACTTCCTCCATAGCTTCCAAACTGATAGGAACTCCCATATACCCTTCATAAGCCGACACAACCCCATCTAGGGTTCAAGATACTCAACATTCTTGAGTTCTTATACTACCAAGAGTGCTATCACTCAACCAAGACTCAAACAAGGGGCCTCCTCCTTTTTATCTCCTCTATATGATACTAATAGAGAGTAGGGACAATCTGGGGATGATAAATTGCACATCAACTCCATATTTTGGGTAAATTGCACTTTGGTCCAAACAAGCAAACATTGCTCAAACAACATTCAAACATGACCAAACTTGAAACTTGAGCTCTCCTTAAATCTTAATTACTCTTTAAAAGATTAATATAAGGTTCTTATTATCTTACTTAGGAAAAACCTCAAGGGTTATCCCAAAACCTAGGTCAGGGGTGTTACATGTAAAGTATGGACATTATCCATAACCTTTTACCTATTTACAAACATATATTTAACAAAAATATATAATTATATAGTAGCTTCTATCAAAATATCCACTGTGTTGCTCAGGAAACCTTGTAGTACATTATTATGAAATGTTGAACCACTTGTGATGACTGTAGAACATGGGAAAAGGAAGACCACACACTCCCTAAGTCTCTACTTGTTTCCTTAGTCATGTGGCTTTTTCCCTTTATCCTATATATGTTATGAAATTTTCTAGGTGTCCCTATATTTGTTTCTCTTCCTATTTTCTATAGTTGTACACCTCATCTCTATCACATTGAGAAGTCAGTGGTTGCTACTGTGAATAGCAATGGCCATAGAAACTTTCCTATAGAATTCGACCTTACCGAATAGTTAAATCTATTTCACATAATTATTTTGTTTTACCTTTTTCAGAGAGTGAAATAAATAAAAGAGCTTCCTCAATTTACTAAAATATAACCACATAGACTTGACTAGAAAACAATACAAAAAATCTCCCTTTTACTGACATATTTTTCAAACTTTTATTGGGAAAATACCGAACGACGGTCAGGGAAAATACCACACTCAAAGAAGCCCATTTCTTTCAGCTTTTCTGCCAAAAAATTATTGTTTTAAGCTACCCCCAACCACCCACCCTATCCCTTCTCCTATTTCTACCTAGCCTGCCCTAACCCCTTCTGTCATGTGCAAATTATTTTCCTCTAACATCAAGCCTCATCTAGTTCAGTTTATGCTAAACATCTGATTTCTACATCTTATCCTTCATTATGGCATGGATTCCTTGTGGCCCTCGTACATTCTTTCCTCCATTAATAGATCTTGGATGGTGGATCGAATGGAGAAACGTCGTCACCAAAGAAAGAGAGCAACGCCACTTCAGTGCACGTTGTTGTAACCACTACATTGGGGTATTTTGTTTATCCCTCTTTTTTTTAAAAAAAGTTTGTTTCCTATAGGTTCGTGTGTAATTTTTTTCTAGGATTTATTTTCTCTTTGCAGGTATGCCTACGGTGAATTTCTAATTAGGAAACTTAATCTTAAACATTTCATGCATTTCTTTGAGTATTTGAGGGTTGCTAACCTGCTCCTATATGTAGAAGTCTCTAGTTTTGAATTGTAATATGGACTTTTATCACTATGTCTATTCAACACTGTGCTTGCTTCCTGATACACCCTTTTCCTTCTCCCTTTCTCCCGCACTTTTGTTTGGATGTTGTGTATTGTTACAAATTGGAACCACCTTCTCTTAATGCAATGAATCATATATTTTTCTCCATATTTACCCTATTTATTATTTAATGGGTCATTTTCCCAGTGTTAACATCCTTGTTTGTATGCATTTGATTTCTTTTTGTTAACTGGATGTAAGTAGGAATTGTCGACTTCAATGTAGAAAGGAGCATCCAATTTCATTCTATTGAGTATTACTATGTTAGCCGTTCATTCCATGTTATCTCATTCATCACTATTGTTTAGTCACAAACTAAATCCATGGTAAGGACTCCCCTATTTCTAGCTTTTATTTTATTCTATGTTTCCTGTTTCTTCATTGTTGATAAAATACCATTCCATTACTTCTAATTGTATTCTAATGAGAATCACAAGGCCAACACAAATCCCGTGTAAGTTGAAAGGTTAAGATGAACCCAATGTATAAACATCTTTGCCATCAATATGCACACTTTGACCGTGCATACAACTCAGGTATATGGTTAAGCTACTCTTCTTTGGCCAGTTGAATTGTTTTTCTTAGGGTCTGATACTTTGATAGGTTTTGTGCATCTTGCCTGGTAAATATTTTCCTCCACTAATTTTTTCTGATTGGAATACTAAACTAGAATCTAAGTTTGTTAGTTTTCTATAAAAGTTTCAAGATTATAAATAACTTTTTATTTAAAAGATCCCCTAAAATCACCCTAAAAATTAACTTCCCCTTCATCTGGACGATGGCTCCTTGTGTTCTTTTTCTCTCACAAACCTTGTAACGGACCACTAAACCAGTGGGATGACAATCACTGTAGTAGATATTGGTTGGAGAGCTTTTTCTCAACAGGACAACATCAGACTTATCTCTACTTTTTTTGTGGCTGGGAAATGGCAAGTAATGTGTTCGATTGTCTGTGAACTATTGAGCCACAACACGAGTGGATTGGTGCACATCTTCAAGTTTAATGAGGGATAGACACAATATATGCCACTTAAATTATATAGGTTGGTTTTAAGACACCAGTGCATTTCTCAATAATGAATGTCGTTGTTTATGTATGTTCTTTAACCAATTGAGACTGACATGATTCTCTAGTTAATTTTTTCATCTCGCAAACTTTTCTGCAACTAATTGATAAAATTAGGACCATGTTAATTCAAATAAGTATATATTATTTGGAAAGCACCCATCAACTCAAATCTTTCATCATGAGCACTACCTTTTCATCATTTAATGTTTATTTCTAAAATATGAACAACACAATTTAGAAGTAATAGTGAGGGTGTTGTTAGAATTATCCCAGATATACAATATCATGCACACTTAATAATAAACCCATGCTAGAAGCAATGAATTGTATCTTCTAGGAATGTAAAAAAATTTCCTCCATGAAACACCTTTTAAATATTTGATTATGTTATTACTAAGACTTACCATTCAAAATTTATACACAACTCTAATTTATTATTGTTGTGTTTTAATTGTTAAAGGAGGTATGGTCCAACATTTTCTCAAATCACTTGGAAGTAGTTTCTGTATAAAGGGTGTCACGAAAGAGATGCTTCTTATATGGTTATGTGCTAGATCAATCTTTTCCTATATTTGATGGCCTACAAAGGAAGGGAAACAAGGATGTACTAGGACAACTACACTTCTGGTAAGAGGCGATCCACTTCTAGATTGTGTCCCATGATCCATTAGTTAAATCAAAGTGATAGGGATGACCAAGTCATCAAGGTGTGACTAGCAACCATCTAGATTTTGTTCCATGATCCATAGTGAAATTAAAATGATATAGATGACGAAGCCATCAAGGTGTGACTAGCATCCACAATGTACCCCACAAGGATTTTTTGTGACCCTTTCTTGTAGAGAACCCACACAACAATTGACCAAGATATAGATTGATCTTTTTCTTATATTTCAAACAATCTATGAATTATGATTAAGTTAATTACTAAATCCCCCTTAATGTTGTATTCTATTTTACACAACTATAGTTAATTTTACCTCTTATGCACAACCATTGGATGTGTTGTATATGGAATACTGACATGTAATACGCTATCATAAAACATTTACTATATTTTTTTGCCAACATATTGACCACCCATATTTACTTCCCTACACATACACTTGATATTCTGCTCATTTTCATCTTCTTTGATAGTTTAGAATCCAGCCAACAATGAACGAGGGTGATCCATGCAATTGTAAGTTCAAATTTTGGTTGTTATATGATTGCTAATTTCAACGATGACGTTGTCAACATTTTGTAACAAAGCAATGTCTAGAGTCATGCAATAGTAATATTGACTATAATTGTATGATCATATTAACAATTATTCATAAAATGAAATATTTTACACTAAATTTTATATTTAGAAGTTACAACTATAATTCTTTATAGAAATGAAATTATTTGGATTGTGTAGCTGAATTGCTTCTAGGTCTCAAAACTTTGGTTTATGGTTTGCGGGGAATGGACACCTTATTTCCTAACTACAACGAAGGTGAAGTTGATCAAAATTAGATTATTTAACTTCATTTCATAAACACCATTCATTTGGTTTTTTTGTTTGTAAATTTGCATAATAGTCAATGGTAGATTTAGATGAAACAAATTTGCATGTTTAATAACCCCCCTCACAAATCCTATTACAAACATATTGTTGTTCCTTATATTTATCATATTTCTACTTGGTTTATCCCTAATTGAAAAGGGTGACATGAACTATTTCTAGAAATTATTTGGGATGTGTTTTCCATTTTAAATTTCTCTTTTATATTTATTATTCTTGGTCTTGGTGAGCTTTGAGTGTCGTTGCCTTTTTTATAAAACTAAAATACTCAAACATTGCATTATGATCAATTAAGTGACTCAAATTAGCATAGTGTTGAGTTTTTTTCCTGACCGCTCGCACTTCTTTAGTAGCAACTTAAACTTTGTATTAATTATTATATATCTTCATCATCCTTAAGGTTTACATATCCTTGGATGGATGAGATATGTGCTTCAAGATCCAATAGCTTATATGTTGTATCCATCACTACTATATCCTAACATAGTACACTACATGCTTCCACTTTGCTCCTTCCACAACTTACATTCACATATCTTTTTGGCTTTTTCCTTGCACTCTACCTTATCCATGTCTTTTCGAAACTCTTCTTACTCTAAGACACACACTACTTCCTTGTTGTACTAAAAATTCACAACTTTGGACTAATGGATCCTTGCACTAAGAAACTCGCTACATATATAATCATTTCTTTTTTAAAGGTGACTTTGTGACTGACACAATTTGGATTCTTAATATCATAAAAAATGCAACAATTTCTTCTTAGCAATTGAATATCCTCACACCTATTGACTATGTTTAACTAGTGCTATATTGTCACTAGTATTTGTTCCTTCACCGATGTTGGCTCTAAAATGTTTACTTGACAAGGTTCCCTTTCTAAATTGGCATCCACAATGGATGTTGTTGTTTCATAGGTATTACTACATGCAAGAGGATGATAATTAGGGGCATGTAGATGTCTACACAAAAGAGGTTATGCTAGACTTGAACACTCATTGGAGGCACTTCGTGATGCTAGGTGACAATACTTGGCATCTATTTATGTGTGCAATGAGGAAACAAGAAAGGGAGTGGTTTCTAGATGAAGGCTAGTTGTATCTTTGGATTGAGTATATATTTTGGGCACTAAAACATGATTGTGACATGGAGAGAATTACTTCTATTTGGTTCTATAGGGTTGTTATTTTATAATAAAATACATGACATACCCGAGTATGGAACTTGTGTAAATTTTCAAATAAAAATATAAAAATAAAGCCACACTTTTAATACTTGCAACTATCTATATTACTTAGATAATTTGCACTTAGGTCCATATAAAAAACATAAAACAAAAACAAACAAAATAATGTGTCACTTTTGACTTGCATTAACTCCCCAAAACTAGGAAGATGAGCCAGTAGTGATTCATGTATATATCCTATACGAGCTCCCTAACAAGCATTAGATGAAGGAAAAATGAGTCATGTGCCATTGGGCGACCACACATGGGGCATTATTAAGACCATGCATGCAATAGGGTAGAAGCATTGGTTTTGGTTTTGTCTTCAGAGCATTTACAAGAATCGATGACACTCAGGTGGTTGTGTAGGCATCATAAATTGGCAAAACATCAATCTTTTCATGGCACATGATGCATGAGCGCATTAGCAAGCAGTGCTATGCACGATTATAGCCCCTTATCTTATAAAATAATAAGAGAGATATGTGTTGTCAAGGTACCAATATTTCTAGAATAAATGGCTCCATCAACTGCTATAGGTAATAAAGAATCATGCTCTAGCTTGTCCTCATCATTTGTGGATCACAAATTGGAACTGTATCTTCACCATCGTCCTTATAATGTCTAAGATCGTCGGAGGGGAGTGTGTCCTTAGGTGAAGTGTCATCATCTTTGGGTTGGGTGACTGTCACATAACTATTCGTTACCCTCATCCTACCCCACTGACTATAGAGTCAGTGGCAGTAGGGCTTAGGCGTCTGTCCGTAGAATGGAATAAATATTTCACAAAGGAAATATATATGTAAAAGTGGTAACAACAAGATATAACAATATGGTAAAAGGGGGTAGAGAAGAATGTTCCCATTTCCATATTCAAGTACACCCATTTGTGTTTTATTTTAGAACTTAGAGTCTTGAGTGCAACAGATGTTCAGTTGGTAGTTATAAATTTGATAAACAAAATATATCAATGTGAGTGCATTGAGTACGCTATGAAAAACATGTAACCATAGTTTAAGAGTAATATAAAAGTTTCTTGGGTAGAATTATCATATAAACAAGGATTATAAACAAGGCAAGAACACTTAAAGACATTGGTTTATACAAAGCATGTTTTAGGTTTTTCAACATTCCTTGTGCCCTTACCCCAAAACCTCAGGCAGGTACACAAGGATTTATAATATGTTTCTCTAAGTTATGTTCAAGGTTTTTCTACATAGTATAATCAAACATGAAAGTAGTAATCTTAGGAACAATAGCTCAATCAAGTAGTTGCCTAGCCAAGCATTCATACAATCATACATACAAACAAGCCAATATCATAGCAAGTTCAAGAGATTAAACATACATTGTGAGTAGAGTACAAGTTATGATCCGTGAGTATATTTTAGAGAAGGTCCAACACAAAGGGGACCTAATATATACAAAAATATAATATTGGGTCTTAGAACATTAGGTTTTGTTAAGATAAACAAGTATCACGCCATGTGGAAGTTCTCCTAAACCTAGGTATCATATAGTTCAAGTATGGTCCCATCTTGTCAAACATGCATGCATTTATTCAACATAGTATAAGCATTAACACTAAACCTTAGGTCTAGGTGAACCATCCACATCATGAGTATTACAATAGAAGGACAATATTTGATTTAGAAGTAAGGGAAGCATGCTATTTGGATTTCGATCAAGATTTAACCATGCAGATCATAAGTAGTCATATTAAATCAAGTGATGCAGCAGGGTCACATTTCCATGTCATAGCACAACAAGTATATCAAATTAGGATCTAGAGTTGTAGTATGACAATTCTACTTATTTGAATTCATTAATATGGAATTATATCAGTTAGAGTATAATCTAGCAAGGTTAGATCCAAACATTCAAAAGATGAATATTGGTTACACTTGGTATTACATGCAGTCAATACGACACACATGTATGTTACATGGAAATTCGAGACAAAACATGATAGTGTCTGATTTGGAGGTGAACATGGAGATATAAACATTAAGGATTTACTTTAGAACAAGAGTTAAAGATCCCAACCTATAAGAACTTACTATCACATTTATGGCATACTACTGCACAAAGATAGGTCATTCAAGACATATGAGGTACATCATGGAAAGAGTCATAATATCATTGTCTAACATGGAATACAACAACACAAGATCTACTAAATTTGAAGTTGAAAGGTTGCATGATGATAATTTTTGGCTTAAACTTCATATTAGATCAAGTTACAACATGGAAGGGAAACAAAGAGCCATTTTGAGTCAAGATAAACATTAAGGGTACACATAGACGATTTAAAATTATCAATCACGTCTAAAGTGATATAAGGTTACTATTTTAGAAGATTAAGGAGCAATGATTCATTAATGAAACAAGGAGAAACATAAAATACCATAGAGATCATTACTTTAGCATAAAGGTATCAACTTTAGCTGAAACATGAGATCTACAAATGAAATTAGATCATGAAATCATTTCCAGGTGATAGTTCTCATTATTCTGATAAAAAACCATATATTACCTGTCATGACCGGACAAAGGATTGTTGGTGAAAATCACACCAAGACCTATGGGAGGTCGTTTGTAGGCACAGACACCACACCACCACTAGAAGAACAAGCATAGACTCCACTTGACGGTAAGATTCAAATGAAATGCTTGCATTGTCTTGTCTCGAATAATGGAGAAGGGTGTTGTCAGATTACATGCTTGTTGAGTCGGTTCAAAATTCGATTGAGGCATGTATCCGACCGGATTGAGAATCCATTTAGAGATGAATGATTATTGGTTCACTTTGTGGTCAGCAGAATCAGGGCCTTCGAATGACCTATTTAGGAAGAACCACTGAACTAGGATCCGCTCCCCTTCCACATGTAAATGGAAGAGTGAGTGAGATGGAGTCAGATCAAACTTCTTTTGATGATGATCGAGATATTTCAGTTGGAATTCTTGTCCCCGCTCCTCAAAAACCTCTCCCTCTTTGACACTTAAGGAGACAAAAAGAAAGCCAGCGGACAAGTGATAGAAATCAAGGAAGAGGGGGGAGGGGAGAGCGTCATCCCTTGACCCAACCCTCCATAATGGCTCTTTCGTGTCCCGCAACAAGGGGAGGACGTTTGCCTACCCTCATGGGGCGTCACATCTAATCACCCCTGAGACTGTTAATAGTTGTTGTAGGAGACAACTAGTCGACTGTTGTGGTACAAAGTGACTCGCCCGTTAGGGTGAGGAATTAGAAACTCTCACTTGTCCAAGTTGAAAATTGATAGGAGTAGGATCCAAAGCGGTGGCCACTACAAGAATGGAATATTCCAATGCATTGGCTGATGATAGAATTTGTACTAATTGTGCCACAGTTGAGCATTTTTGTGTAATCACCAGATAGACACAATACAATTTGTCATTTTCTTTTTCCTTTTGATTCAGTTCTTTTTGATTAATATGGTATCTACCGCTATACCATTTTTCCTATTTGCCTATCTCCTATTATTTATTCTCGTTGACTATGACCTATATGAACTAGGCTATTCACTGCTTTTAAGGAAATTTTCTTTCGGTCCAGGTCCTTTCCCATTCTGGGATCAAGGCAGTGATAAAAGCATGTTTTGTAAAGCCAGTTAAAGGCCAACATATGCAATCTTCGAGTCTAAGGAAATTTCTTGACACTCGTGTGAAACCCTTATCTTTTCCTTCCTTGTGTGCCAGGACTAGACTCCATTTTCTAATCTGGACATTCTCATTTCAATCCAAAGGTCATCAGAGGGGATCTTGGGTGGCCGCCTCCCTTGTTGGACTCTCTGGGTCCGATGGTTAATGGCCTATCAACACGAGGCCCATATGGATGCATCCTACTCAGCTTGGAAGTCTCCCTATCGGTCTAGACATACATCCAGGGATCAACAGTCCACTTGTCATCCCCTTCGTGGAGGTGTCGTCCTCATAGGCTTCTTGCATGTGGAGTCACTACTATAGAAATGGCTTATAACATCACTTTTCAAGGTGTCAGTTGTATAAATAAACCGACACCTAAACTCTACAACGTCGGTTGATAACATAAACTGACATCCAATCTGTGAAGGGCGACCAGACACGGGTACCGCTTTTATTCAGTGTCGGTTACGTAATAAAAAACCGACACCTAAAATTAACCGCCAAATCCAAAATTTCCACCGAAATAAATTACCTCTAAAATTTGACATATGGCGTCGGTTTATAAATAAAAAATCGACGACTAAAGGTTATTCGCGAGACAGAAATTGGGCACATTTTGGTCGTCAGTTTTACTACAATTACCGATGCTTATGAGTTTTCCCGCGCTGTTCGCGGGGAATTTTTCACCATCTTTAAGCATCAGTTTTAAGTAGAAACCGACGACTATGGTAATAAGTATTGGTGTCGGTGTTTGTTCAGAACCGACACTGTTAGCTTTAGTTGTCGGTTTTTTTGAATAACCGACGCCTATGGTACAGTTAATAGCCCCGCAAACAGAACTTTTCCCCGTTGTCTCTGTTTCATTGCGACTCTGCGCTAGGTCTGGCGATTGCTCCCCCGATTGCTCCCCGCCGTCGCTGCTGTCGTTGCCGGTTGGCTCCCCCGCGCCGCCGTTCGTCTCCTTGCGCGCCGCTCGTCTCCTCACCGCCGCCGCCGCCGGTTGGCTGGTCTCCTCTCCTCGCCACCCTCGCCGCCGCTCCACCGAGCCGAATTTCTCCTCTCCTCACCGCCGACGCCGGCTGCCAGCTTCACCTCCAGCTACTCTCCTCTGCTCCGGTCGGGCCTTCTTCCTCTTCCCT
Organism: Alisma plantago-aquatica; assembly: GCA_963693085.1. NCBI lineage: Eukaryota > Viridiplantae > Streptophyta > Magnoliopsida > Alismatales > Alismataceae > Alisma > Alisma plantago-aquatica. The sequence goes on along the minus strand of OY856410.1, from coordinate 565,077,508 downwards.
CAAGGTACGCCGCCTTCTTCCTCCTTCCTTCCTCCGCCGAGGCTAGGTCAAGCCCTGCAGGTGCCCTAGAGCAAAATCGTCAGGTGCCCTGCTGGGTGTTTTTTTAAAAGTTATTTACTTATTGGTAACTTGATAAGTGTTGAAACAGTCAATAACTATATTCTGTTACGTGATTTATTATTGTATACATGTGCTAGCTAGCAACAGACTGACCTGGTCTTGAGGATCTATAAATACATTCTTGCATTCTATAAACTGTGTAATCTTACATTCTATAAATACAGATATAACACAACATTGCTGTGTCTGCTTGACAGCCCAAATTACTTCTCATTATTCTTCTTTTAATAAGTAACTCATATCCATTGATGTTGAAGTAAGTTAGGAAGCCAGTTTGTTGACAGTGATATCTGATTATCCATCTTATATTTTAATGTGATAGGGTGCTGAATATGGTAGATAAAAAATGATTATGTCTTTGTTAGAAAAACCTTGGCTATGACTCCTATGGACATTCCATACTAATGAATAGTTTAACTATGAAATTGGTAACTTGTTTCATTGTTGAGTATATTGAGAATCCTAATCACCCTTCTTGCTTAATGATGAACTGTAATGCACACATGTGACATGCTTGGAATGTAAATGATGAACTTTTCCCTAAATTGCCAATCATGCTTTTAAAGACATCAATAATCACACTAACTTGAAGAACTAGGATTTTAGGTATAAGAATGACAACACATGTATTTGTTGGCCTAGAAACCCGTCCAAGATTTACTCATTAGGAGTAAATCTTGGATAGTCCCCGGTTTGGGACTGTTCTTGAACACCTGATCTCTCTTAGGATGTAAGTGTATAATGTGTATTGGGTTTTCAAGAAAATTTCGGCAGCATTTCCCCGTTTGTTCTCTAAGTACATATGTACTTGGAGAACAGCGGGGAAATGCTGCCGAAATTTTCTTGAAAACCCAATACACATTATACACTTACTAGTGAGATTAGGTGTTCAAGAATGGGATAGGTGGTACACATTTATTATATATAATAATGACATCACATGTATTTGTTAACTCTAGACCCTAATCTTGTTGTAATATATACTTGTTTTCTCTTTGATCATAGAATGGATAGATCATAGATGTCCATTCGCAATCGCTGCACCCCAGAGTTTATATCTGGTCTTGACCAGTTTATTAGATTTGTTGAGGAACATAGGAAACAACATGGAGATAGGTTCTACTGTCCATGTAGGCATTGCGGTAACAACTTGAAAGTCAGCACTGGTGACGAAATCAAAAGTCATGTCATGTGCAACGGGATTATACAAGGCTATACAGAATGGCACTGGCAAGGAGAGATTTCAAACCTGAAACCAGTGGATGTCGATAGAAGTGCTTGTGTGGAAGGAGAAATTTCCTATGATGACGTAGATGTGAATGAACCAGTTCCAGTAGACATCGTTGATGCGATGCTGGATAGTTGTGGGGTAGAGCACACCGATCCACCTCCCATTTTTAGAAACATTGTGCATGATGCTGAGATATCGTTATACACAGGTTGTACTAAGTTTACGAAGGTTAGCACTGTGTTGAGATTGTATAAGCTGAAAGCTAACAATAGATGGAGCGACAAAAGCTTCACGTCATTGTTGTCTTTGTTGAAAGAAATGCTTCCTGAAGGAAACGAGCTGCCAATCTCAACATACCAGGTAAAGAAATTGTTGTGCCCAATGGGAATGGATGCCAAGAAGATACATGCATGCCCGAATGATTGTGTATTATTTCAAAAGGACTATGTGGATTTGAAAGATTGTCCAAAATGTGGTGCGTCACGGTATAAATTGACGACTTCGGGGGAGTCCAAAACTAGTTCTCCTGCCAAGGTGATGTGGTATCTACCTATAATATCACAGTTTCAACGCTTGTTTGCCAATCTGATAGATGCGAATAATTTGATGTGGCATGCAGATGTTAAGAAAAATAATGATGGGATCCTACGACATGCGTCTGATTCCCCACAGTTGAAGAAGATTGATTTATTGTACCCTGAATTTGGTGAAGAAGTCAGGAATCTAAGACTTGGGCTTTGTACAGATGGGATGAATCCGTATGGGACATTAAGCAGCCAACATAGCACTTGGCCAGTCATGCTTGTTATATACAATCTTCCTCCCTGGCTGTGTATGAAAAATAAGTATGTAATGCTGTCGTTGTTGATATCAGGCCCTAAACAACCTGGAAATGACATCGATGTTTATCTTGAACCTATGATTGATGACTTAAAGAAAATTTGGGGTGAAGGTGTGATGACCTATGATGCTTCACGAAGAGAGACATTTTGTTTGCATGCTATGTTGTTTTGCACTATTAATGACTTTCCAGCATATGGGAATTTGTCTGGATATAGTGTCAAAGGAGCTAAAGTGTGTCCTATATGTGAAGAGAACACTGATTCAACAAGACTAAAACATGGCGGTACGACTTTATATCTTGGTCATCGAAGGTTTCTTACAAAATTCCATCCGTATCGTAGGAAGCGCAAAGCATTCAATGGATTGAATGAGGAACGGAGTGCACCTAAACCTATACCAGGGGAGGTTGTTTATGAAAGATTAAAAGACTTTGTCAATGAATTTGGTAAGAGATCACAATGTACTATGGCCACACGGAGTGACAAATCTTTATTCAAGAAGAAGTCAATATTTTGAGATCTTCCTTATTGGAGTTCTTTGACAGTCAGGCATTGTATCGATGTCATGCACGTTGAGAAAAATGTCTGTGATAGTGTCATTGGTACTTTGTTGAATATACCAGGTAAGACTAAAGATGGGATAAAATCCAGACTGGACCTACGTGAAATGGGAATAAGGTCAGAATTAATAGAATTTCGTTAAATGGGAAATCAGAGAACATACTTACCTCCCGCTTGTTACACATTGTCTAGAAAGGAGAAGAAAGCTTTTTGTGAATGTTTGGTAAATGTTAAGGTGCCACAGGGTTACTCATCCAACATCCGTAGATTGGTATCAATGAAAGATCTGGTGTTGATAGGTCTTAAATATCATGATTGTCACACTCTAATGCAACAAATATTTCCTGTGGCAATTAGATCTATATTTCCGAAGCATGTAAGGTTTGCAATCACCAGACTTTGTTTCTTTTTCAACTGTCTGTGCAGCAAAGTTATTGACCCTGATACCCTCGATAAATTGCAAAGAGAAGTGGTTGTTACCCTATGTCAGCTTGAGATGTATTTTCCTCCATCGTTCTTTGATATCATGGTACATCTTGTTGTCACTTGACTAGGGAAGTGAAAATGTTGGGACCAGTTTTCTTGCATTGGATGTATCCCTTTGAACAATACATGAGCATTTTTAAAAGTGATGTTCGAAACCGTTATCGGCCTGAAGGGAGTATTATCGAGGGTTATGTGGAGAGAGAGGTTATGGATTTTTGCAATGACTTTCTCAGTGGTAATGACAATCCTGATAATGACAAGAATATTGACGAGCAATTTGGCAAAGAAATTTTAGGATCACGTGTGAAAGTAATAAGTTGTGAGCAGTTGGAACAAGGTCACTTGTATATTTTACACAACATGGATGAAGTGAACGTTTATATCGAGGAACATACCAATTTCATCAAGAGACAATATCCTTGAGCCAATACAATGTGGCTTGCTAGAGAGCATAACAAGACATTTATTAAGTGGTTTGAAGATAAAGTCTTACATCAACTATCTCAAACACTAGATGATATTACTGAAACTATCAAATGCCTCGCCTTTAAACCAAAATTGACTGTTATGTCTTATGAAGGGTATGACATTAATGGATTCACATATTACACAAAGCGCCAAGATGATAAGAGTGTCATCCAAAATAGTGGGGTCACCCTTCAAGCATTGACTATGTTTTTTGCAAGTGCAAAGGATAAGAATCCACGTGAAGCTGAAATGTCATATTACGGTGTCATTGAAGACATATGGGAGTTTGACTACATAGATTTTAGAATTCCGCTCTTCAAATGTAATTGGGTTGATAACACCAAAGGAGTTATAGTGGATGAATTGGGTTTCACGTTAGTGAACTTTGAAAAGATTGGCGAGAAGGGTGAACCATTCATATTGGCATCACAGGCGAAACAAGTATTTTATATCGATGATCCTGCAAATGATAAATGGTCGGTTGTTCTTCATGGTAAAAGACAGTTCATTGAAGATCCTATAGATGAAGAATAGTACTATGATAAGTATGATGACTCCAGTCCATTCTCAGTTGGGTTGCCAACACCACCAAATATTGAAGCTAATGATGACTTGTATGTGCACGGAGATCACAATGAAGGATTGTTAATTGATAAAAAATCGCAATATTAGAGGCATGTTTATATTTTTTTATATGTTTTATTTTTCTGAATGTGAACTTTACAATGTGAATTACTTTACAATGTGAATGTGAACTTTACAATGTGAATTTTACAATGTGAATTACTTTACAATGTGAACTTTACAATGTGAATTACTTTACAATGTGAATGTGAACTTTACAATGTGAACGTTACCGACTGAATTACTTTACAATGTGAACTTTAAAATGTGAATGTGAACTTTCAGATGGCTGATCATTCTCCTGATGAGCGTGCTGATGATTACCGTGAGGGTGAGGACATGAATGCGCCGCCTGACAATGTAAGTTTTAAAAATATATCATATATTTCTAACTATATGTCCATTTATTGTTATATCTTGTAAATGTGTTTATTTTGTCAAATTTTAGGTTGATGATGCACATGTACCATCTGAAGCACTTGAGGAACTTGATCAGCAGCACCAAAAAGTTGACAAGAGAAGGGGCATCACTATGGTGAAGAAGTTAATAGCGCAAAAGGGCAATGGACCCAAACTTGTTGTGGATTTTGATAATGCAGGAAATGCATCTGGTGTGAATCACAATTCGTTTGTTTCATATCTTGGGTATGTTACTCGTAGCCATTGCGGTTGTAAGATAGATTCTTGGCATATAGTTCCTAAGGAGAAGAAAGATGTAATATGGAAGGATTTATGCGTGAGTTATTATTAATTTGCAATTCTATTTTGTAGATTACTAATTTTTTGGATACTAGTTAATAGCAATTCTATTTTGCAGAGTATATTTGAATTGGATGAAAAGTTGCATCATAAATGCGTGATGCAACGCTGTGGGAGAGTCCTAAGGAACTATAGGACAAATCTCACCCGAGAATACATAAGAGAAGGTGACAAAAGGAAGAAGACAACCACTGAACAGTGGAACTTCCTGGACAAAGAAGAATGGGACGCGTTTGTTGCTTCAAGACAAACTGATGAATTCAAGGTATTAGGCGTCAATCCCAATCTCATTAATATATGTTGTATTTACCTATTCAAGATTAACATTTAGTGTTACTAACCAAGTCATTAATGTGCATACTAACTAGGCGCTCAGTGAGGCACAAAAATCAAGGCGTGTACTGAATGTGCATGACCACACAATGGGTCCAAAGGGGTATGCAGGCATTCGCCAAAGACTACAGTCTGAGGCTACTGCTCAGTCTGCTGCTACTCAGGAATCATCTACTATAGGTAGCACACCTCTGCCTCGACATGATGTTTGGATAGTTGGGAGACAAAATAAGAAGGGAGAAATAAGGAAGCCCGCAACTGCTGAGGCGGCTGCAAAAATGGTAAAACTCTTACAGCAATCGTTTGAATATTGATTATTTGTGGTGTTTACTTAATTACAAATTTTTGGTTTGGCGATTAGCGGGAGCTACACGAGCTGAGGAAATAAGGCAAGTTCATCCCTGAGGGAACAAGGGATGAATTGACAGTTGCTCTGGGTAACCCAGAGCATCCTGGACGTGTTAGGGTTGCTGGCGCTGGTGTGGGCATCAAAGCTTTTTTTGGGCCATCCCAGCGCAAACATGTCCCAAAAGCCGGACTTTTACAAGAAGAGGTAACATATTCTTTCTTTATAATGTTACTATAAAAGAGAATTCAATAATTAGAAGCTAACATTTCTTTTATCCATGTATAGGTAGATAAGCTAGTTGATAGGAAACTCAAAGAAGCAATGAAAAAGTGGCTGGCATCTCAGACTGCCGCTTACCAGACAGTACCTATGGCGTCTCGCACTACTCCTACTGCAGAGGTTGCGAGTAATCCTGTAGACCCACCACCTAGCACATCCGCTGTAAGTATTTTTATGACATAGTAAATAGTTTTTTAATTCAAGATGATATGTTTTCAAGATGATATGTATATATGTATATAACATTCTTTATACAAAAATTTGTAGGGGTTGAAGCCATGCCGTCTAAAAAGTCAAGAATATGTCGTTGCAGAGGCGTCAGCTTACCCATCCCTACCCGGGGAAATGTTTCACGGGTCTCCATTACCAGCTGGTTGGATTTGTGTGAGCCCGGTACGTATATTCTCCCAGTGGATGGATCTTCCATTGCCATATTCCCACCCAGATTGTGAAATGCTTGGTGAGGCAGAAGGTGGAGTGATATTGTGGCTAAAAGCGGATGTCCTCTTTACTGAAATTGTATGGTAAATTTACATTACGTTAAATTGTTAGTGTGTGTATATGATGTCAGTTGATCTAAAATATATATATATATATATAAATATATATATATATATATATATATATATATATATATATATAGGTTAAAAAGAAGACACCCACAGCATTTAGGCCTCCACCTCCACCTCCTACATTACCCAGTTGGGTTCCACAGGACCTACCTGTCCTGTTAGGTCCTAACTGTAGGGGTATGGCAATGTGGTTAGGCAAACATGATGTAAATTTCCCTATAACTGTTTCTATAGATTCAGATGCTGCAGGTCAATCATACGAAAGCAAACTATTTATACAAGATATTTTGGAGTTGTTACGATATGATTGGTTATGTACTAGTGTGATAGAGCTATGGATAAGGTGAGATCTTCTTTATACATCTATATACCTTGTGTAGGATATGGTGATCTGGTTTCTTATTTATTAATGAATGCATAATTAATACATATTTTGCAGCTACTTAGACAAGATATGTGCAGATTTTGCATTCGAACATGTAGGATTTTTGATTCCATCTTTAATTAGTCTAGTAGCTAAAGATCCTACGCCAGTTCAACAATATTGCTGTGAGGCTTTTACAAATTTTGCTCAAAATAAGAAGACCGTGATAATGGCTCCATTCAATGTAAAGTAAGTTTACTTTGCTTATTATAATTTGGACTTAAGAAAATTACATTTTTATTGTGGATTTTGAGTTATTAATTTTTAACTTTTTTACCTCTAGTGGTATGCATTGGGAGTTACTGGTTATTGTCCCTGAGACATTCACTGTGTATTATCTAGATCCTGCGGGGAGTAAATTGAATTCAAAATACGGACACACAATGAAAATGGCATTATTCCGGTGAGAAATATTTCATTTTCATATCCGTTGACATATGTTATTACATTACTATTTAATTATGCAATGTACTGTGTTACATTACCATGTAGGGGTTTTTATGAGTTCAAAAAGGCTAGAGGAAAGGTCCCCACGAAAAAGAACCAGCCAATAATTTGGAAGAACATGAATGTAAGTTCCCGACTGCAATATATGTATATATTATTTATGTGAACATTGCTTAATTAGTTGTATTTTTTAATATTTTGTATGTTTGAATTTATAGTGTGCTACACAAGACAACAAATGGGCATGTGCATACTATGTGATGCGATTTATGCACATGATTATCAAATATGCCGCACTGGACATCGATTGTATTGCTGAGGTATTATATAGTCTCATTAGATAATATGAAATATATCAATCTTATTTATAGCTCATTAATTAGATATATACATCATTCTCTTTACAGGTGTTTAAAGCTGACCACACTACAGGAAAGGCCTTACCAGATGTACATGCTCCCTATACGACGGGAGAATTAAATGAAGTAAGAGAAGAATGGGCAACAACCATACAAGTAGTGGGGGTTTTAAAATATAATTGGGATGTTGATAGCGAATAATGACTAAAGAATGCTATTTTGTAAATGAATTTCTGAATTATAATATATGTGTGAATGTTCCTACATGTCTGGATGTTTCTACATGTGTCTGAGTGAAAATGAATGAAACTGTTGGTTGCTATATGAATTTTTCTACATGTGTGAATGTGAAAATGAATGGAACTACAGATTGCTAGCTACATGAATGTTTCTAAATGTGTGAAAATCAAATGTAACTGTAGGTTGCATTGCTAAATGTATGTGTGAATATTTTTGTTGTTAATTTTTCAGGTTTGTGGCATGTTGTTGACTGATATCAATGGATGTCGTAAAACCTACAGTTCATAACCGAACTGCAGGTTTCTCATCCTGCGACCAACCATACAACAGGTCTGCAGTGACAGAAAAAACAAAACCAAACAATAGGCGTCGGTTATTTGAATAAAACCGACACACATAGTTACAGTGTTGGTTTCCGTACCAGTAACTGACGTCTATTTCCTTAACACCACGACCGTGCTGGCTAGCACCACTGTGGCAGCGGACCAGACAACACGGTCGTCAGTTATTTGTTTAAAACCGACACACATAGTTACAGTGTCGGTTTCCGTACCAGTAACCGACGTCTATTTCCTTAACACCAAGGCTGTGCTGGCCAGCACGGTCGTGGCAGCTAACCATACAACATGGTCGTACTGGCCAGCACAGCCGTGCTGGGATTGATATGGTGTCAGTTTTTTTATCTAATAACCGACATGTTTGGGGTGGCGCGCGAAGGGTTTTGGCGCGTTTTCGGTGGTGCACGAAGGGTTTTGGCGTCAGTTTTGGAACCGACGTGTAACGGCTGGGCTTTTAGCGTCTCCCACATAGGTGTCGCTTGGAAACCGACACTACATGCCTTAAATAACCGACACTAAATGTCGGTTCTGTACTAGTGAGTTGACAAACTCATCGATTCAAGGTGTGTGAGGTTGGGCGCACCTTGCCACATAGCCGCATAGATGCGCCATGACTGTACAGAAGGGTGATAGAGAGTGAGGAGCAAACAACAGTCATCCAATGTTGTAGGTAAGAAAACTACCTAGAAGAAGGGGGCATTCAAGAAAGAAGAAGGGTTAGAAATAAGGGAAAAGATTGAGGAGGAGTTGGTGGGGTTAGGGGAAGCCTCAATCAAGTGGGAGAAGGCATCTAAAGCATGCCACGTATGGTGTCTGACCTACTAAGCTGCAGTACGACAAGGTTGGGCAAAAAAAAGGTGATGAGTGAGGAGCGTTGGATCCAGGGGTTGATCTACGTTCGAAGCATCCAATGGCCCAAAAGAAAAGAAGCATGTGATTGGGTGAGGGAGGCAATCATGGATTGCCAAGAGAAAGACAAGGGAGGGGTTATTAATAGGCCATCTGTTCCCACTCTTTGGCCTCTCTAGGCAGCCCCATAAACAAATAAAGGTGTACAAATGTTGTTAAAATTAGGGTTTAGAAACTCTAGACTTCAAAATGGCATATCTCCCTCATCCAACCTCGAAATTGGATGAAAATTGATGTGTTGGATGCAAGAAAGTGTCTTCTACACTAAAAAAACTTTTGAGGTTGGCGGTGTATAAAAATGAAATAAAAATAACAATTATGTGTAATATAGTTCAAAATTAGGTTTCATGTTAATTGAATGTCATTATAAGACTCAAGCACAAAGGATCACTTGATTGAACTTTAAAACATACTTAGTTATGAAATTTAGGGAGAGAGTGAAGAATTCATGAAATGATGAAGTGCACAAAACCTACCTATGAAGAGGGGAAGTCTGAGTTATTACAGTGACTGTAGTTAGGACATGATTTGGGTACATGGAAGGTTGAATGGCAAGTTAGAGCAAAATTTTGTCCAATCATTGGATGATCGACAGAATTGTTCCTCCACGGTGGTATTAAACTCATTGGGATCGTCATTACCAAATCATCTCCTCCTAGTGCACCATGATGTGCATTGAGTGTTTTTATGGCTATTATGGAAGTGTGATTCAATCCCAGGTTTCACATATCTTGGGTATTTGGGTAGGCATAGATATTAGGTATTATGCATTTGGATGAAAATTGTTGATGGTAAAGTAGGAAAAATGTAATGATGTATGGGGTTGATGTGGAAGGAAATAAAAGGTGAATATGAGCTTTGAGTGGAAGTTTGATTAGAAAGGGAGTGAAGTGAGGCTGGTGCTAGTGTCACACAAACGGGTGACTTATGATGCTAGAAATGATTTGGTTTACCCATTGATGAGATCACTTCTTGAAAAGTAAGGAACAACAAAGGGGGTGGGGAGGAATTTCACATATTAGATGGGACCCAATGTGGGTGAGGTGATGGAAAAAGGCATTGGAGAAAGAGCAAGGGTTTATGGGAATTTGGGTGTAAGGGACCTGGTTGATCTACAAGTGGGGGTTGTAGGGCACAAGGTGGGTGGGGTGGGGTAGGGTGGAAACATGGGTGCAAAATGTAGAAGCCAAAGTGGGGAAGGAGGGAGGAACTTAATAGGCTTCTTTGTTGTTCATTAGGCACAACAATAGAAGGCACAAGGGGAGTGGGTGGTGTTGGTGGGTTGTAGGTGATATATGTTGGGAAATACAACATTAGATATGCAGTGGAAACAAAAAATTTACTGGCATATTTCCCATTAAATAGTAGATCGCTTCAATAACTATGCAATGGGAAGTATGGTTTGACAAAGACATACCTAGTCCTAGAGCAAGTCCAACAACAATCCTCATTGATGTACATGCACACTCTGTCTTTGACAAGTATGTGCATCTCTTGGATGCACTCTGACTCGTCTGACTGCTCCTCCACATATTGAAGACTCAGACAGCTACCATAGCGGCTTCTCATATCTCACCATGTACTGCGAGTTTACATTGCCCTCCTAGCAGTAGCCAAAGGACTCGTTCCTCTAGAGTAGTCCACCCAGACCAACTATAATTGTTGTCTTCCTACAAGAATGGATAGGATGGAGTTGTCCCTCCTGTTGATGTTCTAGTCACTGACATGCTCTCCCACAAAAATCATCCTTATTTGTTTCTCTCCCATGGCTATCCCTCCCTAGTTGGGTAGGACTTTCCTTGGCTCTCATGGTTACCAAAACCAAAGAGAACAACAATTGTCAAATAAACTAATTCTCAATTGTCTATGTAGTAATTGCGTTCTAGGAAGTCCCCCATACCCCTATATATAGGAGGGGTTAGGGTTAGGGTTCCTAGTTCCCAGCCAATATGGGACTAAAGTGGAGTGGAAAAGACCAAAAGATCTTGAATTTTTGTAACAATTATGGAAGTTTCACAACATGTGTGTGTCGAAATGGTCGTATCACACATGATATGATCATTTCACACTTTCCAGTTTTGCACATATGCCGACAATTCAATTCCAATTAGTAAACTTGAGGTCACACAAATCCTCAATGTAATCAAATTGCACCCCTGAGATGGCCATTTGGTGCATGTAAGATGGGAATCTCACACCACCTAAGATGGTCAATTTGCCAAGCCAGATAGATATCTAATTGAATTTCCTTGTCTAAGAAACTCTTTGCTAGTAAGCCTTGATAGTGAGGTCAATAGAAAGACTCCTTTTGCTCTCCTCTTCAATGAATTTCAAACTTCGAACCATAAATAGAGGGTGATAAGAATCATGGGAAGGAGAAGAGTGAATGAATCTGATCTTGGGAATCAAGGCTCATGGCAGAAAGGGATGAAAGGATAGAATGATTCTGTGTATGCACGAGCTAAAAGGGATTGTGAGTTTTATTAGAGCCATTCTCTCACTTAGTTATCGACTTCCAAGTCAATGTGTCCCGCATAAGTGGAATCTATCCAACTCAGTATCCGAAGTCAAGGATCTAGGCAAGGAATAAATCAGACAGACGTATGAGAAGGCAAAAAGAAGTTAGCAGGTCGTTTCAGGATAAATTCCACCCAATGCACAATACATTCAACCTAGCACTTCAAATGACTATGTCAATAGTTGAATCGATCATTTGGCAGTCTAGTCAGTTAATTTATTGCATGAATTTAAATACCTAAATATTTTAGTAATTAATCAATTATCATTAAAGATCAAACTCCTCTTCTAGATGAGTTCCTATGTGTGTGACCATATAGGTCCCATATCACGTTGGCAGTGAATGTCCATAACAACTTATGCCATCACAAGCAGTGAGTGGTGCTTAGTCGCACATCATTTCTACCCAAGTGAATGGATAGTTGGGGAGAAACTCCAACCTATAATCTATGTATGGTGTTATAGAGCTTGTATAGTTCATTTTTCACTAATATCTAGATTGAACTAGAGGCATGGAGCAATCATCCTCATTATTATTCAATCTTGTTTCTTGAACTAGAGCAGACTGCATGAGATAAATGTAAGCTCAATATCATGTATTGACTCACATGCATATGATACTTTTCTCAGTCTTGCTAATCAAGAGGATTGTGATATCATACTCCTATAGGAGGGACAAATCCCATGTCTATCAGTCACAATCTATCCCCATGTGTCAAATTCACCCAATCATAACCTTTATAATAACCCATATTTTAGGATTGTGTTTGATGACGTCAAAGTGTACCCAATGACCTGTGATGAGTGGGGTGATTTTAAATCTAAGAACCACAACCACCAACATCATTGTGAGAACTTACTATGACTTCCATGATGATGGCTTCCATGTGTCAGTCTCACAGTGGGTCTATCCTATACACTTTTCTCTAACATGTATCTGTGTGCTTGGTTTGATATTTCCATAACATGACTAATGAGATTTAGTCATCAACCAACTCACACTCCAATCTTATGTGTTGTTGCTGTCTATCAACCTTTCACAACAACAACCCATTAGGAAATAATGAGAATGTATATATACAATCTTAACATTCGTATGATCTCATTTCTTCCAAGTCACGTACTTGAAGGCATACATCATTGAGTAATATCATTCTATAGACATTTATATATGTTATTCATTATCTCATAACTGAATATAGAACATAAATAGGAAGCTTGCCTTTATTATTATTACCAAATTAGGTATTTAATGCCATATCCCAATCATCATATGATTGGCTCTCTAGGTATACATACCAACTGACTCCCATTTGCACTTAGAACCAATCACCCATGGATCTCATTCTGATTGACCTTGCATGACCATCATGCATCTTCTGTGGAAGTTCTTTTATATAGGGTTTAGCAATGTTTGATTTAAGTCGGTATTTTGCAATTTCACATCTCTTTGTTGTACGAATACTCATATGAGATAGAAGTGCTAAAGTATGCTATTTGAGATTCCATCCTAAGTTATAGATCCATTATTTTCATCAATATTTCTAGTGTGTCATCAATTATTGGAACCTCACACCAGTTCACCCATATGAACTTCTTGATCCATACAATATCCTATGTTATTCTGATAACATAGAGATACTCAACTTCTTTTGTAGATTTGAACAACTATCACTAGCTCAGAATCCTTTCTAGCTTATAATTATTGTTTAACATAAAATACTAAATTAGATTGCGATCCTTTATTCTGTCAGTTTGGAAGCTTTCATCAGTGTAACTCTTTACACCCAACTCTTTTATATCACCATACTCAAGGAACATATCCTTTTTAGTGCTTCGCAAGCACCTAAGGATGTTCATTATGGTAGTCCAGTGACTCTCACTAGAATCTGACATATACCCTCTCATCATGTCTAACACATACAAGATTCCTAGGTATATGTATATATCCTCTCATCATATGAGATGATTGGATACACTCTCATCATGTCCAATACATACAAGATAATTGGATAAGTACATAACATTTTATTCAAGACAGATCCAATTGTGAATGCATACAGAATGTTATCCTTGTGTTCCTATTCTTCATAAGAATTGGGACACTAGGCTCCTGAGAAACTAACTCCATGAAACATGGACATGCTTTCTTTCATTGAGTCTTTGCATGCTGAACCCTACAACATCTTGCCAATGTATGTGCTATTTATTAGGTCAAGAAGCTTTCTAGATATACCTCTATAGACCTCGATCCCTATAACATAGGATGCTTAACTTATACCCTTCAAATAGAAGGTACTTTCCTTGCCAAGTTTTAACATTTGTAGGATAAAGACATCATTCCCCATCATTATATGGAATATTAATATGCTCCCACTAAATCTTTTGTAATCACAGATTCCATCTTCATTCTGACTCAAGTCAAACTCTTTGATTGTCTTGTCAAATAGAAGATTCTAGCTCAAATATGCTTGCTTAAATCCAGATATTGACCTTTGTAGCTAATATACTTTATTTGCATTAATGGATTTACAAAACTATTAGGTTGTCTCACGCACACATCCTCTTAATTATTCTAATTAAGGAATCTGGTTTTAACATCCATATGCCAAATCTCACAGTCATAATAAGCTGCAACAACAAGCATGATCTTGATAGATTTAACCATAGTTACTGTGAAAGACTTCATTATGTTCAACACCTTGAACTAGTTTGAAACTCTTTGAAACCAATCTATCATTCCATGTTAGTCTTCTTACAAAGACCCAAATGCACCCAATGGGTTTTACCCCTTCAGGTGGATCCACCAAGGTCATACCTTGTTCATTTACATGGAGTCTATCATTGATCTTACGACCTTAAGCCATTTCTCATATTCTGATCCCTCAATAGTTTCTTGGTAGGTTGTTGGCTCATCTTTATGATCAAATTATTGCCTTCCTGAGTCATCATAATCTTTCAAGCTCAAGGTGTGTTCTACTAGAACTATCAGTTCTGTGTTTACATAAGGAACTTGAGATTCCACAACAACTTGTGATTGTCCATGTTCCTATTGTACCTCTTTAAGTCCTATGTTTTCTTATTTGTCTTGAACATTTTGAGTTCTACTTTTACTCCCACTGGTTCCTATGGAACACATTTCCATTTAGGAATTCAACCATCCTAGCAAAAAAAACTTTATTTTCGGGTTGGAATATAAGTAGTATTCAACAAGATAACATTCATGTAATTTGTGGATAAAGACTTTTTAAGAGATTATTTTTTTATACAAACTTTCAATCATAATCATTATATAAGATATATAGGGACACTTCCCATGCCATATCTCGTATGGTGTCTTTTGAACAAATTTATACGGTAGAATGTTTTAGTGTAAAGCATGTGCCCAAAAGAAATTGTAAGTTTAGCTAGATTTTATTGATAATCTCACCATGACTTAACATGACGTGATACCTTCTTTCAGACACATCAATGTGTTTCAAGTGGAGTTCAATGTGATATACTATCACAAGCTCTCCAGAAGGTCCCCAAACTCTTAGTTTAAAATATTTCAACATTGATCACATCAATGTATCTTAATACTTTACCAAGTGAGTTATATATTTCATTCATAATATCCTTGAACACTTCAAGAGATTCATACTTGTATTTCATTAAATACAAATATCAATATCTACTGATCACATCAATAAATATAATGAGGTACTTGCAACTACCTTTATCATTCATTCTAAAGGGTCTATGTACATTAGTATGTACTAGTCCTAATGGAATAGTCATTCTCCCACTACATCTAGTGAAGATGCTTTTGTAATATTGCACAAAAAATAAGACATGAAAGTCTCTATTGGTTCAATAACCAAAAGATTCTAGATAACCATCATATGGAATCTAGAGATGCATTTCTCATTTAGGCTCTCTAGATGGCAATGCTATAGGTATTTATTGCTTGAGTTATCAGGTCATTCAATATATGTGTCATAAACATTTGTCTTTACAACTATCAAGTATAGTTTCTTAGATACATGACATTGTCATAAAACATCATATCTTTAAAATAACACATAATATTTTTGTTGCACAAGACATATCATTTTCATCAATGGCAGGTACACAATAGCAATTCAATAATTCTACTGTGTGCCAATGAATGACAATCTTTAACTATAGTGGCAACAACCTTTGTCCATACAGTTCTAGGTTACTTCTTCTCCGGTCCTGAAGTAGAGATCTCTATCTCTATCTTCTTCCTAAGATCCTCTTTTACGAGGATAATTCTTTCCAATGTCCAGACATGTGACAATGGTGGCACTTCCTTTTATCCTATAAGTAAAAAAGACAAATTCCTTTTACACTTACCCTTCTCCATTATTTGAGTGTAGATGATTCAGACTTAAGTTTAGCCTCTGAACACTTCTTGGCATTGCCTTTTCCCTAGGACTCACTTCCACTGATCATCATCACAGATTTGTCCTTCTTCTTTCTTGCATTGACATCAACATACAAAGCATTTAATTAACTGACTATATGATTCATGAAACACTTTCTTAAGAATATTCATGGTCAACTCTTGACCTAAGATAAATCCCAACCACTCATCATGTCCAACCACATTGATCACATGGGGCCATACTGGACCTCCCTCTATCAGTTTACACTCAATTAGCGCTTTGGTGACATTATACATTCTATTCTTTACAAGATTCTTAAGATGTGTTACCATCTCGAGTGATGTAGATGTGCTTGAAGGTTCATCATGAGTCTGGAAAAGATTGGATGATTAGTAGGTGGGCGATCCGTATACCCTAGAGTATATGGCCTATAAGGTGTGCGGGAAGATTTGATGGAGCTCTGTTGTCTCCCTCCTCAGAATGCAAGAGGATGGTGATCTGCCTCAACCACATGATGAAGGATAAGACCTTTGTGGTGTTGGACCCAACAAAATTCTACTCATCAATTCAGACAACTAACATTGATGAGTTAAGGATCAAGCTGAAGAACATTTCTCTCATCAGATGGTCACCTTTGGATATGGCCAATCTGAAGCTTAACATCACCATTGGTAGGGATCGGGACCCTAATGGTGTCATGCGTAGGTGGGAGGCAGGAATCATTCAGAATAAACATGCTCACATTCGACTAGCATTTAGAGTATGACTTAGAGTTACAGACTCTACTCTAGCATAAATCCATGCTTGCATTGTGGGTCTCATGCTTGTTGATGACGTAAACCTAAGGATCTCTTCCTCAATGATTGATGATGTTTGTGTATTTAACGTCATATGGAAGAACCCTATATTTGATCTGAACCTAGCAACCTCCCCATGACGATCAAAAGCATGGATATTATGGAGAGGCTTGTGATCCCTTATGTTGTTTTGAGTTGATGGTCTTGGCTTGAGCTTGGTTGCAGGGGTTGTTTTTGCAAGGGGTATACATGCGTTCTTATAAGCAGGAGATGTAATGATTCTTTGCTGATTTTGCCTACACGAGGAGGGTAGGATGAATAAGATGACCTCTGGAATTCTAAAATAAATGTCTTACCATCTCAAGGATGTCCATGTTTTTCATGCAAGTCAGTTCATACAATAGAGCATTAGGTATTCAAATTTTATGGCATCATTGGCATGCTTCCAATAAGCATTCATTTAGCCTTACACGCATTTGGAGCAGGTTCCTTTGGCATTGGTATATCAAGGACATAAAGCTTTCTCTCATTGATGAGAACATTTCTCAAAGTCCTTAACCGATTGTGGAACTTTATCCCATTTTGTTCTTTTAAGGAAATATCACAATTTGAGCATGTTTGTGTTTGACATTTGATTCTACAAATAAATATTGCAACTTTACAAAACTTTTTTTATTTGGTTTGATTTGATAAATTTGACAATATTAATTTGTTCTTTAATTAGCTACTGCTCCCACTATTTTGTTTGAATTGATAGCCCTAAATATCAATTTGGAATATTATAGCATACAATATTCTAGTGGGCCAAGATACAAAATAATTGCATCATTATCCAACCAACGTTGGCGCTCGTGACCAATTATAAAGGTATACGATCGTGCCAATTATATCATATGCAACTCTTTGACAGATGATATGTGCAACTCCTTGCCATGATCATTTGCATGCCTCTGGGCCCAGACTCTCTGAAAATCACCATTCAAGCTTGACCCAATAGCCGACGCGATAATAATGCACCCCACTTGGCAGGCCCACATTATTACCATCAAAATTCCACGAGATAGATGACACATCTCCCTCGGGGAGCCCACACTTGGTCAGTCAAGCTTTTCATATGTACCACTTTTGGAAAGCATCTAAAACTTTATATTTTATTTGAGGGAGTTTGTATAAATACATATACTTTATCCAATCACCACAAATATAGTACGCATCATATACATGCTATAACCACAAATGAGAACATGCATATATAAAACACACAAGTGATGGTTATGGCCATACTAATGTAATTTCATAGAACCATAAGGAATTAATATCACCTATGATCCACATCATATGCAACATGTTCTTAGTGACCATATGTGCTCCAACCAATCTAGGTTGATTAGTTTAACTCGTGAACCTATCGACTCGCCTCCTGGTCGCTTAGTTGGGCTCTGTTGAAGCGGTTGTCTGGTTCTCAGGACCAAGTAGTGTTTGGTCACCACCAGCTGATCAGTTGATCCACCAGTCGATCAATTTTTCCACCTATCGTCTAGCCTCCTCAGTCTTCCAGTTGATCGGTTAGTCTCACAAGCCGCTCATTTAGTCTTTGTGTAGATGATCATCTCACGTCAAAACATAAATTAAAACTATCCAATTTCTTATTACATTGTGTAAGGGGAAAAATTTGAGTTACATTCGAGGGGAAATAGGAGGATGAACATTAATTTACATTTGGAAAGGACAGAGAGGCTCGATATGTAGACTGATTAATAAAAGAAATAAATAACCACAACCATACACACATATATATGGGTTTTTGGCCATAACCATGCTTACATCCACCATCAAAACTGATTTTATGGCGACGCGTGTAAATTTCATATATATCATATATGTATATTAATATATTCATTTGGGTTCTTTACGTGGTGATAAGATAGACATGCACATCAAACAGTTTAAATATTCACATCACATGCAATAAATAAACATGGTAAAACTAAAAATATAATCATATCGATTATCCCAAAACATAATTAATTGATGTGTCTCTGATACCAATGTTGGGAAATACATCATTAGATAGGAAACAAAAACTAAAATTTTATTGACACATTTCCCATTAGCCAGTAGATCACGTCAATAATTGTGCAATGGGAAGGATGGTTTCACGAAGATATACCTGTTCCTAGAAATAGTCCAATGACAATCCTCATCGATGTAGTTATTAACTCTATCTTGGACGATGTCTGTACAACTCCTAGATGCACTCTAACTTGTTTGACTTCTCCTCCATAGGCAATAGACTCAGACAACTGTTGCAGTGGCTCCTCAAATCTCACTATAGACTACGAGTTCATGTTGTCCTCGTACTAGCAACCAAAGGACTCATGCCTCTAGAGTAGTCCAAGCGGACCAAGTAGAACTCTTATCGTCCTATAAGAATGGATAGGAAGCAGTTGCCCCTCCCTTTGGTGTACTAGTCACCAACCTACTCTCTCACAACAATGGCCCTCGGTTGTTTCTCTCCCTTGGCTATCCCTCCCTAATCGAGTAGGACTTGCCTAGGCTCTCGTGGTTACCACAACCAGAGAGGACAACAATTTTCGAAGTAGCTGATTTTCAATTGTTTGTGTAGTAGTTGTGTTATGAGAAGCTTGTAGTACCCCTGTATATATAGGAAGGGTTACGGTTAGGGTTCCCAGTGCCCAGCCAAAATGGGACTAAAGCAGGAGTTGAAAGGACCAGAAGATCTTGAATTTTTACAACAGTTCTGGAATTTTAACAACCAGGATACCCTAAAATGGTTGTTTCGTACATGAGACAATCATTCTCTAAGAAAAATAGTAGTTTCACACTTTCTAATTTTGTACATATGTCGACAATTCAATTCTAATTAGTACTCAACTTGATGTCAACACCAATCCACAATGCAATCAAATTGCACCCATGGGACAACCGTTTGGTGCATGTGGGATGAGCATTTAACACCACCTGAGATGGTCATCTGGCCAAGCCATATGGGAATCTGGCAGATCATTTTAGGTTGAAATCCACCCTGTGCACAATACAATCAACCTGACACTCTGTACGGCTGTCTCAACACTTAAACTGATTGTTTGGCAGTCTAGTCAGCTGATCTGTTGCGTGAATTGATATATCTAAATACTTTAGTAATCAATTCAATTATCATTCAAGATCAAACTCCTATTCTAGATGAGTTCCTATGTGTGTGACCCTATAGTTCCCATATCACGTTGGTAGTGAATGTCCATAACAACATATGAAATCACAAGCAGTGAGCAGTGCCTAGTCACAAAACATTGCTACCCAAGAGAATGGAAAGTTGGGGAGAAACTTCAACCAAAAATATGTGTATGGGGTTACCTTTTGTATAGTTTCTCTATCACTGATGTCCAGATTGAACTAGAGGAATGGAGCAGTCATCCTCATTATTATTCAATCTCGTTTCTTGAACTAGAGCAAACGAAATGAGATATATGTAAACTCAATATCACATATTGACTCACACACGTATAGCCTTGCTTTTCTCAGTCTCACTAATCAAGAGACCGAGGATATCATACTCCTATATGAGGGACAAATCCCATATCTATCAGTCATAGTGTATACCCATGTTTCAAAGTCACCCAATCATCACCTTTATAACAACCAATATTTCAGGACTGCATTAGATGATGTGCCCAAAAGAAATTGTAAGTTCATCTAGATTTTATTGATAATCTCACCATGACTTAAAAGGGTGTGATACCTTCTTTCTAACACATCAATATTTTTTTGGTGGAGTTCAATGTGATACACTATCACGAGCTCTCCAGAAGGTCTGCAAACTCTTGGTTTAAAATATCTCAACATTGATCATATCAATGTATCTTAATACTTTACCAAGTGAGTTACGTACTTCATTCATAATCTTCTTGGAACAATTCAAGAGATTCATACTTGTATTTTATTAAATACAAATATCAATATCCATTGATCGCATCAGTAAATATAATCAGGTACTTGTAACTACATTTAGCATTCATTCTAAAAGGTCTAGTGGAGATATTTTTTGTGATATTGGATAACAAATAAGAGATCCATGTCTCTATTGGTTTAATAAACAAAAGAGTCTAGATAACCATCATATGGAATCTAGAGATGCATTTCTCATTTAGGCACTTTAGATTACAATGCTATAGGTATTCATTGTTTGAGTTAAAAATTCATTCAATATATATGTCATACACATTGTCTTTACAACTATCAAGCATATCTTGTGAGATACAGAGATTTCCATAAAAGATCATATATTTGAAATGAAACATAATGTTTTTGTTGCACAAGACATATCATTTTCATCAATGGCAGGTACACAATAGCAATTCAATAATTCTATTATGTACCCATGAATGAAAACCTATAACTATAATGGCAACAACCCTTGATCCATATAGTTCTATCTTACTTCTTCTTAGGTCCTGAAGTAGAGATCTCTATCTCCATCTTCTTCCTAAGATCCTCTATTAAGAGGATAGTTCTTTCCAATGCCTAGACATGTGACAATGGTGGCACTTTCTTTTATCCTTTAAGTGAAAAAGATAGATTCCTTTTATACTTACCCTTCTCCATTATTTGAGTGGGAAGATTTAGACTTGAACTTTGCGTTAGAACACTTCTTGGCCTTGACTTTTCCTAGGACTCACTTCTGCTGATCATCATCATGGATTTGTCCTTCTTCTTCCTTGCTTTGGTATCAACATGCCAAGAATTTGATAAACTGGTCATATGATTCATGCAACACTTGGATATGCATAATCATGGTCAACTCTTGACCTATGAGAAATCCCAGCCACTCCTCATGTCTAATCACATTATGAACATGGGGCCATACTAGACCTCCCTTTATCTATTTACACTCAATTATCACTTTGAAGACATTATACCTTCTACACTTTACATGATTCTTAAGATGGTTTACCATCTCAAGGATGTCCATGTTTTTCATGTTGTTCATGCAACTCATAGTTCATACAGTAGAGCATTAGGTATTCAAATGTTTATGGAAGCATTGACATACTTCCAATAAGCATCCATTCAGCCTTAAACGCATTTGGAACGGGTTCCTTTGGCATTGGTCTATCAAGGACATAGAGCTTTTGCTCATTGATGAGAACATTTCTCAAAGTCCTTACCTGATTGTGGAACTTCATCCCGTTTTGTCCTTCTTAAGGAAGAATCATAGTTTGAATGTGTTTGTGTTTGACACTTGATTCTACAAATAAATATCACAACTTTTAAAATATTTTTTATTTAGTTTGATTTGATAAATTTGACGACATTAATTAGTTTTTTAATTAACTACCTCTCCCACTATTTTGTTCGAATTGATAGCCCTAAATATCAATTTGGAATATTACAACATACAATATTCTAGTGGGCCAAGCTCCAAAACAATTGCATCAATACCCAACCAACACTGGTGCTCACGACCAAATATTAAGTTAGACAATCACACCAATTGCATCAGATGCAACTCTTGGATAGATGATATGTGCAACTCCTTGCCATGATCATCTGTATGCCTTTGGGCCCAGACTCTCTGAGAATCACTAGTCAAGCCTGACCCAAAATCCAACACCATAATAATGCACTCCACTTGGTGGGCCCACATTATTACGATTACACTTCCACGAGATAGACGACACACCTCACTTGGGGAGCCCACGCTTGGTCGATTAAGCTTTTCAAGTGTGTTGCTTTTGGAAATCATATAAGACTTGATATTTTATTCAAGGGAGTTTGTATAAATACATATACTTTATCCAATCTCCACTTATATAGTACAAATCATATACATGCTATAACTACAAACATGAACATGCAATAAATAAAACACACAAGCAATGGTTATGGCCATCACTAGTACAGAAATGACGTATAATGTCACATTTGCTGGCGTCGATTATAAATCGAACACCGACACTAGTAAAATACGATATCGGTTAAAACTACCAACTGAAACCTATTTCTAGAGTTAAGCCACTTAATAAAAGACATGTGTATTGCTTTTTCTTTAACGTCGGCTGGTAGAAACAAGAACCGACATCCAAAATCACCCACAAAACACAATTTTCTATGGAAAAAACATTTCCTCCAAAATGTTCAATTTGACATCAGTTGTGTAAACATTGACGACTCATGTTCTGTGCCAAGCCCCACAAAATTGTGTTCCCCCATATGGTTTCGGTTATTTAGAACATAACAAACACCTAAATACCCCTCGCGAGGCAAAATTTCATACTATATTCTACCTTGGGTGTTGCATGGGAACTGATGAGGATGTTTGTTCATGCGTTGTCCTCACAAATTTTTTTCCCCATCCTGGTGTTTGTAGATGGTATTAAGCATTGGTTTTAAGTAACAACCGACGCTAATAATTAACTGAATAGCACCGGTGCGAGCCAGTCTCTTCGTCTTCTCAATTTCATTCCCGATTCTCTCTGATGCCACTCAAGCTAGGTCTCGCGATTATCTTACCGCCGCCGCCGCTGCTGATGCTTTGGTGAGGAGCTCACCCCCACCATTGCGGAGAGGAACCGCCGCTGAAGAGCTCGCTGCCACCGCTCCAGTTTAGTCGTCACTACTGCGGCTCTAGTTCAGTCACCGCCCCCGCCGCCGCTGCTCATTTGCTCAGTCATCTCCACCAACAACCACAGCCACATCCCACCATCCTGCCACCGCTCACCACCTAGTTCACCACAACTTCAGTCATCTCTGCCTTCACCTCCGGCCACAACTGCGACCAACTCCACAGCCACAGTTGCGACCACCTCCACCTTCGACTGCCGCCACCATAGGTTGCTCCACCAGTGTAGTGCGTTTTCTGTAAGATTATTATTGATTAATTAGGGTTGATTAATATTGATTAATAAGGGTTAAATGAGGAATGAATGAACTTAGTTCAATATATAATTTGTTCTCCAAAACTATGTAGTTGATTAATAACGATTATATAACTAGGGTTAATGATGAATGAATGAATTTAATAAATTGTTATTGCTTTCTTTCTCTCTTGTTAGTGATTGATTTAACTTATTTCAATATATAATTGTTCTTCAAAATTGTGTAGTTGATTACGATTGATTTGGGTTAATGATGAATGAATGAACTTATCCAAATGGAATAATTGTAACATCCCTAACCTGGGTTATGAGTTAACCCTAGATGTTTTACCTAATAAGGTTGAGTAGATTCTTAATCTTATCTTGGGAAAAGTAATTAGGGATCATGAGAAACTTATTTTTCAATTTTGGTCCTGTTTGAACAATGTTGAAGCAATGTTCGCTTATTTTGGACTAAAGTGCAAATTACCCAAGTTGAGGGGTTAAATTGCAAATGTTGCATGATAAGATGTTCCTATGATGTTGAGACATCATAAGAATGAATATGACGTAGTGGTATGGTTTCCACAAGCTTGGACACCAAGTTTAAGCTTGTAAAGCAATGCTTGTGCATTAAAACCTAGTTTTGATGTAATGTGCAATTTACCCAAAACCTAGGGTTCAATATGCAAATTACCACTTCAATAAGGTCCTTAATGTTTCTTGGCATCATGTAGAGCAAAGAAAATGAGAGGGTCATCTCATTTGAATTAAGTTGGAGGAGAGAGAATCTTGATATTAAAATAATCAAGATTTAATCCTAATTGAAACCCTAATTCGATTTAGGGAAAAAATGAATTAATTAATTAAAGGGCCTTCAACCAAAATGTTATTGGTTGATTTTGAATAAGGATGGACGTTCTTTTGCCAAGATAAGGAACGAAAATATCTAAAGGAGGTGAAACTCCACTCACCTTATTATAAAGGAAAGTAATTTCCACTCACATATGGGATATTAATATAATAAGCATTAAGGTGCTTAAATTGATTTTCTTTAAAATGTGGATAATTGAGAGGAATAAGAGGACAACAAGATAGCCTCGTATCCATGGAGTTGAGAGGGAAGAGGCGGCTCCATTTTTGGGATTAAAGGAATTTTTAATAAAGCATATTCTCTCTCATAAAATTGTTTTTATAAAAAGACCTTTTATAAGCCAAATGAAAGGCTATTTCGGACCTTTCTTCTTCCCTTGCTTTGGATGAGCTCAAGGGAGCTTAGGAGAATCAGGAGAACGAGCCCCAACCTGTTGGTAAGCTCTTGACCATGGTTCATCACGATTCCATTGTGGAAATCGGAAATAAATTATGGATTTCTTCCTATTTCGATCTCCTCTTCAATTCTAACCATTCCTTTTCACTCAAACCTTGAGGACGAGCCTTGGAATGGTGAAAGGAGTTGCATCCACCATTTTTTCCGTGGACATGGAGCTTTGTAGCTCAATTGGAGGCGGTTTTTTAACTTGAAACCCTAACTTTGTTATTGCATTCAATTCTCCATCAAATAATGATCATTTCTACATTTCCAAAATTAACTTTGGTTGATTGATGCAATTTCCATGGAAACCACAGTAGATTTCGTGAGTTTGGAGCTTGATGATGATGAAATCATCATAAGCACACACCTCCCCAAATATCTTGGGCAAACGGTTTTAAAGTTTGGCCCAAACGGTTTCACCAAACCGTTTGGTGACCAAACGGTTTGCAAAACGTTTGGGAGAAAATGGTTTCAAAACCGTTTGAGATGGTTGACCAAGGGTTGAACGTTTGGGATTACTGTTCATAATTATGTTGGTTGATAACCCTACAAATTTTAGGGATTAACTCCAAAGTAATCGTGAGTTGAAGGCTAATCAATTAGGTAAACCTAATTGAAGTAAGTGCTGATTTTCAACCTGATTAACTTGACCTTTTTGGGCAAACGGTTTCAAAACCATTTGAGTGAGTTGACCAAGGGTTGAAAGTTTGATATTACTGTTCCTAATTATGTTGGTTAATTAACACCAAATTTTATGGGTTAACTCCAAAGGAATCATGAGTTGAAGTCTAATCAATTAGGGAAACCTAATTGGATCAAGTGCTGATTTTTCAGCTTGATTAATTCGACTTTTTGGGCAAACGGTTTCAAAACCGTTTGATATGGTTGAACAAGGGTTGACCGTTTGAAATTAATGTTCCTAATTATGTTGGTTAATGACTCACAAAATTTTATGGATTATTTCCAAAGGAATTGTGAGTTAAAGGCTATTCAATTGGGCAAACCCTAATTGAAATCAATGCTGAAATTCCAATGAGTTAATTTGAGATTTTAGGTTGATTAGCCCAAACGGTTTCAAAACCGTTTGGGGATCACCCAAACGGTCACAAAACCGTTTGGGGGTCACCCAAGACCATTTGGAGGTCTAGGGTCAAGTATGGATATGTGTTTGAAGATCCAAAGACGTGGTATGAACCCTAATCGGCTAAGTGCTGATTTTGCATGTAATTGAGATGATGTTTTGGGTTGATTGGCCCAAACGGTTTCAAAACCGTTTGGGGATCACCCAAACGGTTTCAAGACCGTTTGGGGATCACCCAAGACCGTTTGGAGGTCTGGGGTTAAGTATAGTTGACCAATTGAAGGTCCAAAGGTACCAAATCATATTGCAATTAAGTGCTGATTTGTTGATCAACTCGATAGACCAATCCTTGTTGAAATTTCACTAGAATCCAAGGTTTGGATGAGGCAAACGGTTTCAAAACCGTTTGGATCTCATCTAAACGGTTTCAAAACCGTTTTGTGGTCACCCAAGACCGTTTGGAGGTCTAGGGTTGAGTATGGTTAGGTGTTTGAAGGTCTAAAGGTACCAAGTTAATTTGCAATCAAATGCTGATTTGGTGATCAATCCAATGATCCAACTTTAATTGGTTGACTTGGATTATGATGTGGACATGGGAAAACGGTCTCAAGACCGTTTGGAGGTCATCCAAATGACCTCAAGACCGTTTGGGGTCAGGTCATACCCAATTTGGATGATGGTTCATTGGTTTCAAAGTAACTAATCTTACATTGATTAGTGTTGTTGAATCATCGATTCCAAACCCTAAATCAATTGAATCAAACCCTAATTGATGACCAATTGAGGGTCAATTTAGGGTCAAATCAGTTGAAGGTTGACCTATTAAACTCAATTGAAGTATGAGTAGAGGTCCAATTGATGATTGGTTCCATGAATTCAATGATTGAAGGAATCAACATTGAAAACCCTAATTCAATTGGATACCTTATGTAATGGAGGTTCAATGAGATTGAATCTCTTGAGAATAAAGATAATGAATGATCCATTGATCCAATGATGATTAGTAATGATAATCAATGAAGTTACAAAGGTTGAAACCCTAATAGTACCTAAGTGATTAGTGCCAATTAAGGGATGAATCCCTAATTGCTTATAGGATCAATGACTTGATACACTATGTTAATCATAGTTGTATGTACTCAAATGAAGGGTTGATATGACCTAATCAAGTTGAGAAGTTGACAGCATGAATTCATACATGAATATGATTCATGTGGTGGTTAAGGGTTATGATCCTTAAGTAAAGAGATCATGAAATCCTAAACATGAACATAAACCCTAATTGACAGGGTTATTGAACTCAAATCCTAGTTGAGGGTGATTCTATGAGAAACCCTAGTTGAGGGTGATTCCATGAGAAACCCTATTTGAGGGTGATTCTATGTAAAACCCTAATTGAGGTTGAATGCATGTGAAATCCCTAATTGAGATAATGGCAACCGTGGTAATGTAACACGGTCATGGTGATCCTCTGTAGCACGACCGTGCAAGGCTACACGGCCGTGGTGGTTTCACTTTGCACGACCGTGCAAGGTAGCACGGCCGTGGTGGCTTCCCTTTGCATGGCCGTTCTTGGTTGCACGGCCGTGGTACTCTATGCTTGACTTAGAGTTGTTTTGAAAAGGACCTAACATGGTCGTTTTGTTAATTCCTGACTTATGGATGAATCCATAGTATTGGCAATAGCTATATATTACAAGTGAGTGACTAATGATCACTACTTTACATGATGAATGTGATGAAGTGGTGCATAAAGTATTAGGATGGGTTATACCCTAATACAAGCTAAGTATATGAACTCAAGAAAGTTAATGGTGTTGAGGGAAGTGATACATCAAGATATGATAGATATCATATCCAACACCCCAAATACTGGTATACCTTGTTGTGTTATAAATCCAATATAATTGGATGAATGATACATGAGATGTGTGAGGGAAATCCGAATCCTGGTAAAGGATTAAGGGTAATACCCTTGAATTATTAATACATTGTTTTTGCATGGTGTTGATAGATAATTGATGTGTTGCTATCATATGTGCTAACCATGCAGGTATCATGAGATGATGGACATAGCCATGTATGAGCTATGATGTGTTATTAATTTGAAATTGTTTATTGGGCCTTGTGTGCCATAATATACCTTGTTGTCTGGCAAGAGGTAGTAAGAGAGTTAATGGGCCTCAAGTGCCATGATGGATGCTTGTGTAGCAAGTATCATACCTATCTTGGTCAGATGACCTAAAGGTGTTAGTTACTTGAGAATGTGGTAACAATGTTCAGATGATGAGCTTAGGGTTTGAATACCCATGATTACATGATTATAGTATTGAAATTGTGAAAAGATGAGAAATTACCAGTGGTGAATTGAGGGATTAAGATCCCAACACCGTGTGAAAAGAGTATGGCTACGGGCCATGACTCCACAATGATAATGTCAGGCTTTAGATACATGATATAAGCCTGAAGAGAGTTAATGCAGTTGTAATGATTTTGTAGTGAGTAGATGTTGTACATGTTCTTCATATTCATTAAAGGATAAGTGACATGTTGATTTTATCAAGTTATAGCTGCAATGCTTCTGTTATAGAATAATGTTCTAGTATGTTAGACATTAAAATATCTGCTTCTATATAAATATGATTCTTCCATTCATATTTATCTTCTTAAGTTGCAATAATAATGTTACTGGAGGAGAGTTATATCTCTCACTGGGGCAATTTTTATAATTGTCTCACCCCCGTGGGAACCACATTTTTAGGTGGACGCGGACAAAGAGACAGGAGTCCTTCAATAGGTGAAGGATAGCAGTAGCAACAACAGGGACAACAGTGAAGTCTCAGGTGGAGACACTGGCTATTATGTCTTGTATAGATGTGGATAGAGTCCTATGTGTCGTCTCTGTACTCTCAGGTCCTCGGAGGAGTAGTTAGTGATTTCGAGATTTTAGCTCAGTGCCTCGAGATTTTTATACTGCCTGTGTTTAACTTGACAAGACAGTTGATGCATGATATGTACCTTTGATCCAGAATGTAAATGTGTTACTTTTGTTCTAAGTGAGAAAGTTTTCATTTGATGGATCTCTTGGTAAAAAGGTTTTAATTTTTAGTGATTTTTGGTAATCCGCTGCAAATGATTCGCTTCCTCAATAGTTAATTATGTTTTTATGAGTTGTATGCCACAATAATGAATTGAATTAAATGATGTTACACAAAACCTTGGATATGAACGATGATACTATGATTGTAGGTATATGAATGACAACATATATACATGTATTTTGTTGGCCTAGGAACCCATCTGAGAATTACTCATTAGGAGTAAATCTTGGATAGTCTCTGGTTTGGGACTGTTCTTGAACACCTAATCTCACTTAGGATGTAAGTGTATAATGTGTATTGATTTTTCATGATGTTTCGTCAGCACTTCCCCGTTTGTTCCCTAAGTACATATGCCGGTGGGCATTTGCCCATGTACATCGGTGTACTTGGAGAACTGTGGGGAAATGCTGCCAAAATTTCTTGAAAATTGAATACACATTATACACTTACGAGTGAGATTAGGTGATCAAGAATAGGATAGGTGGTACACATTTATCATATATAACACCATCAACCCTAATATATACTTGTTTTCTCTTTGATTATAGAATTGA
Organism: Alisma plantago-aquatica; assembly: GCA_963693085.1. Classification (NCBI taxonomy): domain Eukaryota; kingdom Viridiplantae; phylum Streptophyta; class Magnoliopsida; order Alismatales; family Alismataceae; genus Alisma; species Alisma plantago-aquatica. The sequence goes on along the minus strand of OY856410.1, from coordinate 565,047,536 downwards.
TAGATCATGGATGTCCATTCCAAACCACTGCACTCTAGAGTTTATTTCTGGTCTTGATTAGTTTATTAGATTTGTTGAGGAACATAGGAAACAACCTGGAGATAGGTTCTACTTTCCATGTAGGCATTGAGGTAACAACTAGAAAGTCAGCACTGGTGACGAAATCAAAAGTCATGTCATGTGCAATGAGATTGTACAAGGCTATATAGAATGGCACTAGCATCGAGAGATTTCAAACCTAAAATTAGTGGATGTCGATAGCAGTGCTTGTGTGGAAGAAAAATTTCCTCCGATTATGTAGATGTGAACGAGCCAGTTCCAGTAGACATCGTTGATGAGATGTTGTATAGTTGTAGGGTAGAGCACACTGATCCACCTCCCATATTTTGAAACATTATGCATGATGCTGAGATACCATTATACACATGTTGTACTAATTTTACAAAGCTTAGCACTATTTTGAGATTGTATAAGCTCAAAGCTAACAATAGATGGAGCGACAAAAGCTTCGCATCATTGTTGTCTTTATTGAAAGAAATTCTTCCTGAAGGAAATGAGCTGCCAATCTCAACATACCAGTTAAATAAATTGTTGTGCCCAAAGGGAGTGGAGGCCAAGAAGATACACGCATGCGCGAATGATTGTGTATTATTTCAAAAGGACTGTGGATTTGAAAGATTGTCCAAAACGAGGTGTAAGACCCATGAACTTGCTTAATGTGTGGAATGAGTTTAATTACCATAATTGAATGCTTAGAACCCTAATCTAACCTTTTTATATGTCTTGAAATAATAAGACAAGCTTAAGTTTCAAATTTGGTCCAATTTGGACATTGCATGAGCAAGTTATGCAATTTTATGTACATTTTGGACTTTCCTGCAATTTACCCAATTGGAAGGTTTTCTTTGTATGTTTTCACAAGAATTACGATCTTTATAGTTTTACTTATCATTCTCAAATTTTTTTGGGATACGGGGCTCCTAGTTGTTCTTGGTACGGAGGTATCCCTCTTCAAAGACATTTTAGGGGTGTTTCCCTTTATGGATAAGGATAAGAGTAATGGTAAAGATAAGGATAAGGATAAGGGTCAAAGATAAGGACAAGGATAAGGATAAAGATAAGGATAAGGGTATGGATAAAGGAGAGTAAGTGTAGGTGGCAAGTGAGGGAGGTGTTACATGGGCATAGAAGCTCTAGGCTATGTACACATGGAAAGCTCATGGGCACCTCATGCTTGACCCCTGCCTTATCCATGATGCTATATATACCCCTTCCTATCCCCAATTCGAAGTCATTTCTCACTCCCTCTTTCCTATAGCTTACAGGACGGACCTTTCTCTATTTTGTTGCATAACAAAGTGGTCTAAGGTAGAAGACAACCTCTTTTTGGAAAAGAAAGTCTCCTAGAGCTCCATCTAGCCCTACCTTGGTTTTATAAGGTCATCTTCTAGGGTTTTTGACCAAGGTAAGTTATTTTATTCCTTCATTCTCCATTTTTCTTGATCTTATCCTTCCTTAGACCTTCCTCCAGGTCGTAACTCTGATGTGCAATGGTAAAAGTTTCTTTAGAGCTCAATATCTGACTTTGTTGCTTCTTCTTCTATGGTTTTGATTCCTTGTGAAGAAGAGTGCCTACTTGGCCGAATTCAGAGCTTCCTCTTTGGTTTTCTATCTTCTTCGATCGAGTTTCTTTTTTCTAGAAGACTGTTCCTCACAGTAGAGGTGAGTTTTATAACCCTCTTTGCTTATATTGGTTACTATAAGTTTGTTAGCTCATGTTCTTGCTTAAAAATGGTGATTTAAGCATTAAGAAGCTAAGTTTGTTTGGAATTTTAATTTTTATGGTGTTCCTTATTTTGTTTCTAGTTCTACATGAACCTATAATCATGTACAAATTCTTGCTAAGGAATCATATGACTTAGTTCAGGTTGGTATCACCACCTATGGTTCTAAGCACCTATCAACCGATGGTCCATATTAGGGTTTTTAGGTTATTTTCTCTTCTAAATACATGATTCAATGGTGTAGTCTTCATGACAACCGAAGGTGGTAACTAAGGGTTATGAAAGATAATGTGAACTGATAATCAAACCTTAGGTCAGTGTTAGGCTCTCTGGGAATCTCAATGAGCAATGGTTTGATCTCTACTGATGTTATCAATCAATGATGACATTAGCTTAATATCTGATTGTGTTAAATGAATATAGTGTTGATCTAACAATCGATGGTGACTTAATTATCACAACTAATAGTGGATCATGTAATCACCACATATGGTGAGTTAAGGAGATAATTGTAGATTCTACCAAACCTTAAACCAATGGTTCATTAGTTCAATTGATCTAATAGTTAGACCTATACTTCAATTAATAACTTTGAACAATAAAATCGACCCAATAAATGATATTGGATGCTTCAACATCCAATAGATTAGAATGAACCCCATTATATTATGGGTGTGTCCTAGTGATGATAATTTGATGGTTCAATGTCATTAAATTATTGTTATACCTTTTCTCTCCTATAGTTATATTTGATAAATGACCATCATAAGTGGGTGTATAACTTCAATGTGATATAGTTTGCTATACCTTGCCTTAATGTAATTAATTGATGATGATTGGTTACAATCAGCCCTCTTACATGATTAATGTGACAATGTATTACACTCTTCTTGTGTCTAAACCATAGGGTAGTGGTATTTGAATATCATAGTACCTTGCCATAATACTAATATCTATGGGCACATATTTGTTGATGATCTTTTGAGCCGGGTTTAAGGCATGGAATGATGATGATATCCTTACTATGAATAATGTGGTGGTATTAACGATCTTTGGGCATGTTTGAAGCAATGATTGAGGTGAAATCCTCTTTATGTCCCAATAAGGGTTAAAACCTTGTAACTTCTGATAAGATATTGGTATCTTGTAATAGTATGATGATAAATGTGGTCCATTAATTTGCAATGAATGATAGGATGTGGTAATGTGATTATGATTTATATCTCAAATGTTTTATATCCTTTGAAGTTATTATACATATACTTTTGTTAGAAAATAATTAGGTTTTGAATGTCCATTTGTATGATAAAGCCTTAATGCATTCAATTGGCAGTAATTAATCAAGTGTAACCTTAATCATGTCGAGCCCTGTGCCGTAGAGCCGTCTTTAGTGTCAAAACTTACTGGATGGTGAAACGAGTATTCCCAAGGGAAACTCGGAGAGCATACTGTTGAGTATGTGGGGGTGGCAAGTTGGGGAGATATCCTTGTCATCTATAATTACAGGTTATGGAAGATGGTTATCGTCATGCCTAAGACATTTGATGTGATTGAGGACAGCTGTGGTTGTACCTCAGATTAGAGGGTTTTGTATACCCTATTTTCTAGTGTTGTAACTTGTACCAAGTACGTACTAGTTGTTATCAGTTGACTATATGTCACTGTTGGCAGTTTGAATGGTATGTCACTGCAGTTTACTCGTACTGACCGAGGGGAAGAGATCTTAGGATACCAGCACTTCTAGATCTTATACGAAACTGAATAGCACTTCGCAGTGGTCAGTTGGACTTTGAGTGGTACGAATCAAACTTCCCATGACATAATAATAAAAGATATAATACCAGTCGTGTAGTATAATTTCTATGATTTAATACGTATCACATTGGTTGATTAACCCTTGTCTTGTCTTTACACTACATAGTTCTTACATGATACAGACTTATGAAAATTGGGTAATTCTACTTGATGCTACAACTTATTTGCTTAATTTTTCAGTATGCTTAAACTGCTCAATCTTTTCATATTGCTTATACAGTACCCTAATTTCTCAATGAATTTACTGTTAATTAATATGTTATGATCAATATATGTTGGAGAGAGTTATATCTCTCGCTGGGACTGGGTCTCACCCGTGGGTCACCACAATTTTTTTTAGGTGGTCGCATGCAACGAGGTCAAGGTTGCACTGTGGAAGAGAACCAACCTAGTGATCAATAGATATAGAAGGTTGGTTAGTTGTAGATGTTAGTAGTATAGTCCTAATGTCATCCCTGTACTCTCAGGTCCTGGTATGGGATGTGTTTTCTAGATGAGATACTTGTATCGACATGAGATTTTAGTCGTTTGCCAATGTTTGTAAATATATGGCATGTACATGTGAAATATCTTTTGTATGTAGGATGTGACTGACGTCTTTGGACCCATATGTAAGTACTTGTTATAGTATATGAGAATGAACTGATGGACCTTTTGTAAATGTTCTAGAGTTTTTTTATATTGTTGGAATCGATTTTAATTAATTCACATTTTTGACTATGTGATTAATTAGTAGTTGATTGTGTTTTGTGTTTTGAGTAATCTCATTTAGCATGATGAGGTGTCACTATTAAGTTGGTATCATAGCTCGAGGTTTACTGAGTCTACAAGGACATAGGACTTAGGTTTGAGTATGTTCTTATGTATCCAACATATCTGATCATAGTTTATGCTTATAGAGATATGTCTGGAGGACATGAAGAACACATTGAGAGTAGCTATGTTGCACTAGGAGGAGGTGCAGGGAGGCAGGAACGCGATGAGAGAGTGCCAGAAGTAGGGCTAGATCAGCCCGCAATGCCTCATCAAAACCCGACAATGATGGTCAATCTTGAGTTTCAGTCTATGTTTAGACAGATGATGGCCACAATTACACATATTGCTGACAGAGCGCCAACACCTCAAGCTAGGGTAGCCACCTGTAATGTGGAGTCCCAAGGTGTCGGGAAGACATTTGAACGTCTTAGACGTGTTGGGGAAATTGAATATGTAGGTACTTCTGATCCAGCAGACGCTGACATGTGGTTGACTGGGCTGGAAAAGGCATTCAAAATCCTAAACATAGTTGAAGAAGACAAAGTTAAGCATGTAGTATACTTGTTGAAGGGTAGTGCTGGCCGCTGGTGGGCCATAGAAGAGGAGAAAAGGCCAGGAGTTGTGATAGGATGGGAGGAGTTTCAGAGGGAATTTGTTAGTCGATATTTTCCAGAGACCTACCGAGATGAGAAAATATCTCAGTTCGAGAAGATTCGTCAGGGAGATATGACTATTAATGAGTATGAATCAAAGTTTATGGAACTTTTGAGGTTCTTCCCGCACATGGCAGCAACAGACAAGGAAAGGAGAAGGGTCTGAGTACGAAGTTGATTACTACAACATCAGCCTTGGAGAACAAGGAAAGGTTTTCCACCTTTGTGGAATCTGTCAGGAGTATTGAGAGGTCTGCCATAGAGAAGCATGAAGGTAATGCTAAGAAGGACCTATGCAGTTTGAAGGGAAATCATCTTGAGTCTTTAAGAAGCCAAGGTTTTTCCCACCGCCGTCACAACCAAGGTCAACCTTCAGTGAACCAAGATCACATGCACCATCACAGTGGACTTTGAGTCAGGGTAGAGGTCATAGTTTTCCACCAATAGGACCCCGTAGTACCTCATCAGTTTCAGTGACAGGGCCGTTTCGACCATATCAGGACACCAGAACATGTTACAAGTGTGGGAAAGTGGGGCATACAAGACCTTATTGCCATATGAAAGATGAGGAGGTGACTCAGCAGCCAAGGAAAAGTCAACAAGGTCCACAAAAAATGACAGTTTAGTAGTTGCAGTGGAAGAGGACGTGGTCAGGCATCCCATGCAGGATCCTCTGGACAAGCAAGCAGAGAACGTGGATGATAGTAGGAGACAACAAGGTTCTATGCCATGACCCAGCCGGAAGCTGTGGTCAATTCATGAGTCGTGACAGGTCAGATGGAGTTATTTCATTTTGATATGTATGCTTCTTGTTTTGTATCTGTGTTAGTAGACCCGGGTGCGACACACTCTTCTATCACTAAAGAGGTGATAGATAGTTGCTATCTTCCTATTAATCTTAGATATGATAGCCTACGGCTAGAGACTCCTTTGGTTGATTCTGTCGAGTTGCGAGAAGTGTGCCCTTCATGTGCCCTTTCTTTTTCTGGACACAACATTCAAGTGGATCTTTGATCACTTGACATGCATGGTTTTGATGTAATCCTAGGAATGAATACCTTGGAAAAATATAAGGTAGTCTTGGACTGTAGTACTAAGGTGGCGACGTTCCATGATGGAGATGTACAGTGGATTTTTTAGGGTGATAGAATGATTCTTCCTACATGTTTGATGTCAGTTATGACAGCTGAGTGGTTCATGAGACAAGGATGTGAGGCTTTCTTAGATCATGTTGTGGATACCAAGGTAGTAGGTCCTAGTATCCAGAAGGTACCAGTGGTGCGAGAATTTGAGGATGTCTTTCTTGAGGAATTTCCTAGCATTCCCCCTCCTAGAGAGATTGAGTTTGAGACCAATCTTGTTCCTGGAACACATCCCATAGCACGATCAGCATATAGAATGGCACCAACAGAGATGCAAGAGTTAAAGTAATAGTTACAAGAATTGTTAGAGAAGGGTTTTATCAGGCCAAGCACTTCCCCTTGGGGTGCTCCCGTGTTGTTTGTTAAAATGAAGGATGGTTTGTGTATAGACTACAGACAGTTGAACAAGGTGACAATAAAGAATAAGTATCCTTTGCCGAGGATTGATGATTTTTTATCAGTTCGGAGGTGCCACTGTTTTTTCAAAGATATACCTGAGGTCAAGTTACCATCAGTTGAGAATTAAGGCTGATGACATACCCAAGTCAGCTTTTAGAAATAGGTATGGTCATTATGAGTTTGTGGTTATGCCGTTTGGGCAAACCAATGCACCTGCAACTTTTATGGATCTAATGAATAGGGTGTTTAGACCTTATCTTGATCAGTGTGTTGTCGTTTTCATAGATGATATCCTGATATATTCCAAGGATAGTCAACAACATGAGAAACACCTTCGCCAGGCATTGACTTTGTTGAGGCAGCACCAACTATATGCTAAGTTCAGCAAGTGTGAATTATGGTTATCTGAGGTGTCTTTTCTGGGCCATGTTGTATCTACAAAAGGTGTTAGTGTTGATCCCAAGAAAGTGGAATTTGTACTAGAATGGGAACAACCAAAGACACTGACAAAGATCTGTGGTTTCCTAGGTTTGGCAGGTTACTACAAGAGGTTCATCAAAGACTTCAGTTCTACAGCGTTACCCCTAACTAGGTTAACCAAGAAGGATGATCCTTTTGCTTGGAATGACAAGTGTCAACGTTCTTTCTATCTTTTGAAAGAAAATTTGACTAGTGCACCGATGTTAGTATATCCAAAGCAAGGGAAAGGTTATATTGTCTTTTGTGATGCTTCAAAGAATGGGTTGGGATGCTTGTTGATGCATGATAAAAATGTGATTTCTTTTGCTTCGCAACAGCTTAAGAAACATGAGGAGAATTACCCAACACATGATATGGAGCTTGCAGCAGTGGTCCATGCCTAAATGATCTAGAGACACTATCTTTATGGAGAAAAGTGTCAGATCTTCACTGACATAAGAATCTACAATATATCTTCTCAAAATAGGAATTGAATATGAGGCAGAGGAGATGGATGGAGCTGACTATGGATTATGATTGCACAATAGACTACCATCCAGGGAAAGCTAATCTGGTAGCTGATGCATTGAGTAGAAAGTCATCTTCATCATCAACGGTAGATAATGCACAATTAAATTCCTTGATGTGCCATAAGAGAGATATGCTAATGTCTCTTCGCCAGATGAATGTATAGCTAGAAGTTTCCTTGTTGGCAGGATTGTTGGCACAGTTACACGTGAAACCTACCTTGAGATAGCAGATTCATGATGCACAACAGAATGATACTGTGATACAAAATATTCGATCAGGGATTGGCAGTGAAAAGTATGATGGCTTTCATTTGGTAGATGATGGTACAATTTGTTACCATAATAGGATAGTAATTCCTAATGTTGATGGGTTGAGGAAGATGGTACTTGAGGATGCTCACTACTCCATGTATGCAATGTATCTTGGAAGCACCAAGATGTACCAAAAATTGAAAGACATGTATTGGTGGCCAGGTCTAAAGCGTGATGTGGCAGAGTTTATTGTCAAATGTACAGTTTGTCAGTACGTGAAGGCTGAGCACCAGAAGCCTATAGGGACATTAAAAGCCTTTCCAATACCACAGTGGAAATTGGATCATATTACTATGTACTTTGTTGTTGGTCTTCCTAGGAAAGCCAAGGGTCATTATTCCATATGGGTGATAGTAGACAGATTGACTAATTCAGCTCATTTTCTTCTAGTTAAGACGACGTTTACAACAGGGAAATTGGCACAAATATATGTTGATGAGATAGTCTTTCTAAATGGAATTCCAGTGACTATAGTTTCTGATAGAGGTCCACAGTTTACAAATTATTTTTGGGAGCATCTACATTCTGCAATGGGAACACAGTTGAGATTCAACACAACTTTTCATCCACAGACTGATGGCCAGTCTGAAAAGACTATTCAGACTTTAGAGGATCTCCTAAGGGCATGTGTGCTGCAATTTCTTGGTAGTTGGGATGTACATATGACTCTAATAGAGTTTGCATACAACAATAGTTATCAAAGAAGCATAGATATGGCCCCTTATGAGGCTCTATGTGGGATACGATGTCGGTCTCCTCTTTGTTGGTATGAGACAGGTGAATATCAACTTTTGGGTCCTGAGCTAGTACAACAGACTACAAAAAAGATTAAAGTGATACAACAATAGTTGAAAGAAGCCCAGGATAGGCAGAAATCTTATGCAGATAACTAATGTAGACCACTTGAGTTCCAAGTAGGAGATAGATTATATCTTAAGGTTTCTCCTTGAAAAGGTGTGCTGAGGTTTGGAGAGAATGGTAAGTTGGCTCCTAGATTTATGGGACCATACCCTGTCCAAGCTCGTGTTGGAAAGGTAGCATATAAGTTGGAGCTACCACCAGAGCTACATAGATTGCATGATGTCTTTCACATTTCTATATTGTGGAAATGCCATCCAGATAGTGACCAGACAATCCAACTAGTAGAAGTTGAGTTAGATGAGGATATCTCCTATGTTGAGGGTCCTGTGTTGAACCTGGATAGAAGGGTGAAAAAGCTGAACAGAAAAGATGTATTACTAGTGAAAGTTTCATGGAATCACCGTCGCATAGAGGAAGCCACATGGGAACTAGAGAATGAGATGCATAGAAAATATCCATCTCTTTTTGCGTAGGATTTCGGGGCGAAATCCTTGTTAGGGGTTTATAGTTGTAAGACCCTTGAACTTGCTTAATGATTTGAATGAGCTTAATTACCATAATTGAATGCTTAGAACCCTAATATAACCTTTTTATATGTTTTGAAATCATAAGACAAGCTTAAGTTTCAAATTTGGTCCAATTTGGACATTGCATGAGCAAGTTATGCATTTTTATGTACATTTTGGAATTTCTTGCAATTTACCCAATTGGAAGGTTTTCTTTTTATGTTTTACCAAGAATTACGATCCTTATAGTTTTCCTTATCATTCTCAAATTTTGTTGGGCTATGGGCTCGTAGTTGTTCTTGGTACGGAGGTATTCCTCTTCAAAGACATTTTAGGGGTTTTCCCCTGTATGGATACGGATAAGAGTAATGGTAAAGATAAGGATAAGGATAAGGGTCAAAGATAAGGATAAGGATAAGATAAAGATAAGGATAAGGGTATGGATAAAAGAGAGTAAGTGTAGGTGGCAAGTGAGGGAGGTGTTACATGGGCATAGAAGCTCTAGGCTATGGACACATGGAAAGCTCATGGGCATCTCATGCTTGACCCCTTCCTTATCCATGAAGCTATATATACCCCTTCGTATCCCCAATTCGAAGTCATTGCTCACTCCCTCTTTCCTATAGCTTAGAGCACATGCCTTTCTCTGTTTGGTTGCATAACAAAGTGGTCTAAGGTAGAAGACAACCTCTTTTTGGAAAAGAAAGTCTCCTAGAGCTCCATCTAGCCCTACCTAGGGTTTCTAAGGTCATCTTCTAGGGTTTTTGACCAAGGCAAGTTATTATATTCCTTCCTTCTCCATTTTTATTGATCTTATCCTTCCTTAGACATTCCTTCAGGTTGTAACTCTGATGTACTATGGTAAAAGTTTCTTTAGAGCTCAATATCTGACTTTATTGCTTCTTCTTCTATGGTTTTGATTCCTTGTGAAAAAGAGTGCCTACTTGGCCGAATTGAGAGCTCCCTCTTTGGTTTTCTACCTTCTTTGCTTGAGTTTCTTTCTGCTAGAAGACTTTTCCTCATAGTAGAGGCGAGTTTTATAACCCTCTTTTCTTATATTGGTTACTATAAGTTTGTTAGCTCATGTTCTTGCTTAAAAATGGTGATTTAAGCATTAAGAAGCTAAGCTTGTTTGGGATTTCAATTTTTTTGGTGTTCCTTATTTTGTTTCTAGTTCTAGATGAACCTGTAATCATATACACTTTCTTGTTAAGGAATCATATGACTTAGTTCAGGTTGGTCTCACCACCTATGGTGCTAAGCACCTATCAACCGGTGGTCCATATTAGGGTTTTTAGGTTATTTTCTCTTCTAAATACACGACTCGATGGTGTAGTCTTCATGACAACCGAAGGTGGTAACTAAGGGTTATGAAAGATAATGTGAACTGATAATCACACCTTAGGTCAGTGTTAGGCTCTCTTGGAATCTCAATGAGCAATGGTTTGATTCTCTAATGATGTTATAAATCAATGATGACATTAGCTTAATATCTGATGGTGTTAAATGAATATAGTGTTGATCTAACAATCGATGGTGACTTAATGATCACAACTAATAGTAGATCATGTAATCACCACATATGGTGAGTTAAGGAGATAATTGTATATTCTACCAAACCTTAAACCAATGGTTCATTAGTTCAATTGATCTAATAGTTAGACCTATATTTCAATTGATAACTTTGAACAATAAAATCAACCCAATAAATGATATTGGATGCTTCAACATCCAATAGATTAGAATGAACCCCATTATATTATAGGTGTGTCCTAGTGATGAGAATTTGATGGTTCACTATCATTAATTTGTTGTTATACCTTTGCTCTCCTATAGTTATATTTGATAAATGACCATCATAAGTGGGTGTATAACTTCAATGTGATATAGTTTGCTATACCTAGCCTTAATGTAATTAAATAATGATGATTGGTTATAATTAGTCCTCTTACATGATTTATGTGACAATGTATTACAATCTTGTTGTGTCTAAACCATAGGGTAGTGGTATTTGAATATCATAATACTTTGCCATAATAATAATACCTATGGACACATATTTGCTGATGATCTTTTGAGACGTGTTTAAGCCATGGAATGATGATGATGACCTTACTATGAATAATGTGATGGTCTTAACGATCTTTGGGCATGTTTGAAGCAATGATTGACGTGAAATCCTCTTTATGTTCCAATAAGGGTTAAAACTCTATAACTTGTGATAAGATATTGGTATCTTGAAATAGTATGATGATAAGTGTGGTCCATTAATTTGCAATGAATGATAGGATGTGGTAATGTGATTAAGATTTATATCTCAAATGTTTTATATCCTTTGAAGTTATTATACATATACTTTTGTTAGAAAATAATTAGGGTTTGAATTTCCATTTGTATGATAAAGCCTTAATGCATTTAATTGGCAGTAATTAATCAAGTGTAACCTTAATCATGTAGTGCCCTGTGCCGTAGAGCCATCTTCAGTGTCAGAACTTACTAGATGGTGAAATGAGTATTTCCAAGGGAAACTCAGAGCGCGTACTGTTGAGTATGTGGGGGTGGCAAGTTGAGGATATGTCCTTATCATCCACAATTACAGGTTATGGAAGATGGTTATGGTCATGCCTCAGACATTTGATGTGATTGAGGACAACTGCGGTTGTACCTTAGATTAGAGGGTTTTGTATACCATGTTTTCTAGTGTCGTAACTTGTACCAAGTACAAACCAGTTGTTATCAGTTGACTACATGTCACTATTGGTTTGACTGGTATGTCACTACAGTTTACTCGTACTGACTGAGGGGAAGAGATCTTAGGATACCGACACTCTTAGATCGTATACGGAACTGAATAGCACTTCGTAGTGGTCAGTTGGACTTTGAGTGGTACAAATCAAACTCCCCAGGGCATAATAATAAAAGATATAATACCATCCGTGTAGTATAATTTATAGGATTTAATACGTATCACATTGGTTGATTAACCCTTATGTTGTCTTTACACTACATAGTTCTTACATGATACAGACTTATGAAAATTGGGTAATTGTACTTGATGCTACAACTTATTTGCTTAATTTCTCAGTATGCTTTAACTGCTCAATCTTTTCATATTGCTTATTCAGTACCCTAACTGCTCAATGAATTAACTGTTAATTAATATGTTATATCAATATATGTTGGAGAGAGTTATATCTCTCGCTGGGACTGGGTCTCACCAGTGGGTCACCACAAATTTCTTTTAGGTGGTCGCGGACAACGAGGTCAAGGTCACATTGTGGAAGAGAACTAACCTAGTAATCAATAGATACAGAAGGTAGGTTAGTTGTAGATGTTAGTAGTAGAGTCCTAGTGTCATCCATGTACTCACAGGTCTTGGTATGGGATGTGTTTTCTAATTGAGATACTTGTATTGATACAAGATTTTAGTTGTATGCCAATGTTTGTAAATATATGGCATGTACATGTGAATATCTTTTGTATGCAATATGTGACTGAGGTCTTTGGACCCATATGTAATTGTTTGTTACAGTATATGAGAATGAAATGATGGACCTTTTGTAAATGTTCTAGAGTTTATTTACATTGTTGGAATCAATTTTAATTATTTCACATTTTTGACTATGTGATTAATTAATAGTTGATCGTGTCTTGTGTTTTGAGTAATCTCATTTAGCGTGATGAGGTGTCACATGTGGTGCGTCAAGGTATAAAATGATGACTTCGGGGGAGTCCAAAATTGGTTTTCCTACCAAGGTGATGTGGTATCTACCTATAATATCACAGTTTCAACGCTTGTTTGCTAATTCGATAGATGCAAAGAATTTGAGGTGGCATGCAGATGTTAAGAAAAATAATGATAGGATCCTACGACATGCCTCTGATTCCCCATAGTGGAAGAGGATTGATTTATTGCACCCAAAATTTGGTGAAGAAGTCAGGAATCTAAGACTTGGGCTTTGTATAGATGGGATGAATATGTATGGGACATTGAGCAGCCAAAATAGCACTTGGCCATTTATGCTTATGTACAATCTTCTTCCCTGGTTGTGTATGAAAAATAAGTACGTTATGTTGTCATCGTTGATATCAGGCCCTAAACAACCTGGAAATGATATCGACATTTATCTTGAACCTCTAATTGAAGACTTAAAGAAACTCTATGGTGAAGGTGTGATGACCTATGATGCTTGACAAAGAGAGACATTTTGTTTGCACGCTATGTTGTTTTGCACTGCTAATGACTTTCCAACATATGGGAATTTGTCTGGATATAGTGTCAAAGGATCTAAAGTGTGTCTTATATGTGAAGATAACACTGATTCAATATGACTAAAACATGGCAGCAAGGCTGTATATCTTGGTCATCGAAGGTTTCTTCTGAAATTCCATCCGTACTGTAGGTTGCATAAAGCATTCAATGGATGGAATGAGGAATATAGTGCACCTAAACCTGTACCAGGGGAGGTTGTTTATGAAAGAGTAAAAGACTTTATCAATGAATTTGGTAAGAGATCACAATGTACCATGGCCACACATAGTGACAAATCTTTATTCAAGAAGAATTCAATATTTTGGGATCTTCTTTATTGGAGTTCTTTGGCAGTCAGGCATTTTATCGATGTCATGCATGCAGAGAAAAATGTCTGTGATAGCGTCATTGGTACACTTGTTGAATATTCCAGGTAAGACTAAAGATGGGATAGAATCCAGAATGGACCTACGTGAAATGGGAATAAGGACAAAATTAATAGAAGTTGTTAGTAGCGATCAGAGAACATACTTACCTTTTGCTTGTTACACATTGTCTAGAAAGGAGAAGAAAGCTTTTTGTGATTGCTTGGTAAATGTTAAGGTGCCACAGGGTTACTCATCCAACATTTGTAGATTGGTATCAATGAAAGATCTGAAGCTGATAGGTCTTAAATCTCATGATTTTCATACTCTAATGCAACAAATATTGCTCGTGGCAATTCAATCTATATTGCCGAAGCATGTAAGGTTTGCAATCACCAGACTTTATTTCTTTTTCAACAGTCTATACAGCAAAGTTATTGACCCTAATACTCTCTATAAATTGTAAAGAGAAGTGGTTGTTACCCTATGTCAGCTTGAGATGTATTTTCCTCCTTCGTTCTTTGATATCATGGTACATCTTGTTGTCCATTTGACTAGGAAAGTCAAAACGTTGGGACCAGTTTTCTTGCATTGGATGTATCACTTTGAACGATACATGAGCATTTTTAACGATGATGTTCGAAACCGTTATCGAACTGAAGGGAGTATTATTGAGGGTTATGTGGCGAGAGAGGTTATGGATTTTTGCAACAATTTTCTCAGTGGTAATGAGGCTCCTGTTAATGACAAGAATATTGAGGAGTATTCTGGCAATGGAATTTGGGGATCACAGATGAAAGTAATTAGTCCTGAGCAGTTGGAACAAGGTCACTTATATATTTTACACAACATCGAAAAAGTGAATGTTTACATCAAGGAACATACCAATTTCATCAAGAAACAATATCCTCGAGCTAATTCAATGTGGCTTACTAGAGAGCATAACAAGACATTTATTTAGTAGTTTAAAGATAAAGTCTTACATCAACTATCTCAAACACCAAATAATCTTTCTGAAACTATCAAATGCCTCACCTTTAAACCAAAATTAAATGTTATGTCTTATGAAGGGTTTGACATAAATGGGTTCTCATATTACACAAAGCGTCAAGATGATAAGAGAGTCATCCAAAACAGTGGTGTCACCCTTCAAGCGTCTTCATTGTTTTTTGCAAGTGCAAAGGATAAGAGTCCACATGAAGCTAAAATGTTATATTACGGTGTCATTGAAGACATATGGAAGTTTTACTACCTAGATTTTAGAATTCCTCTATTTCAATGTAATTGGGTTGATAACACCAAAGGAGTTATAGTGGATGAATTGGGTTTCACATTAGTGAACTTTAAAAAGATTAGCGAGAAGGATGAACCATTCATATTGGCATCACATGCAAAACAAGTATTTTATATTGATGATCCTGTACATGATAAATGGTCGGTTGTTCTTCATGGTAAAAGGCAGTTCATTGAAAATCCTATAGATGAAGAAGAGTACTATGATAAGTATGATCACTTCAGTCCATTCTCAGTTGGGTTGCCAATACCAAATATTGAATCTAATAATGACTTGTATGTGCACAGAGATCACACTGAATGAATGTTAATTGATAAAAGATCGCAGTTTTAGAGGCATGTTTTTGTTTTTATATATGTTTTATTTTTCTGAATGTGAGCTTTACAATGTTTTATTATCTTCTAGTTATGTTAAATGTTAAATGTTTGATTTTTTAATGACACTTTCATATGGCTGAGCATGAGTGTGATGACCGTGATGATGATTATCGTGAGGGTGAGGATATGAATGCGGTGCCTGCCAATGTAAGTTTTTAAAATATATCCTATATTTCTATCTATATGTCCATTTATAGTTATATCCTGTAAGTGTATTTTTTTGACAAATTTTAGGTTGATGATGTACCCCCTGAAGAACTTGGGGCACTTGATGAGCAGCAAAAAAAATTGAAAAAGTGAGGGGCATCACTATGATGAACAACTTACTACAACAAAGGGGCAATGGACCCAAACTGGCTGTGGATTTTGATCATGCATGAAATCCAGTTGGAGTGAACCGCAACTCATTTATTTTATATCTTGGGGTTCTTACTCGTAGACATTGTAGTCCGAATGTAGAATCTTGGCGTAAAGTGCCTAAGGGGAAGAAAGACTTAGTATGGAAGGAACTATGCGTGAGTTATTATTATTTGTAATTCTATTTTGCAGATTACTAATTTTTAGGATACTAGTTAAAAGCAATTCTATTTTGTAGAGTATATTTGAACTGGAGCAAAGCCCGCATCGTAAATGCATGATGCAGTGTTGTGGGAGGGTCCTAAGGAACTATAGGACAAATCTCACCCAAGATTACATACGAGATGCTGAGAAGAGGAAGAAGTCAGTCACTGAGTAATGGAACTGCCTGGACCCCATTGACTGGGAGGAGTTTGTTGCCAAAAAAAAAATTGATGAATTATAGGTATTAAGCGCCACTCCCAATTTAATTAATATACATTCTTATGTATTCACCTAATAAATATTGAACTTTAGTGTTACTAGCCAAATTAATGTGCTTACTAACAAGGCTATCAGCAATGCTCAAAGAGCAAGGCGTGCACTGAATGTGCATGACCACACGATGGGTCCAAAAGGCTATGCAAGTGTTCGCCAAAGACTATAGGTTGTTGTTGCTACTGAGTCTGTTGATACTCAGGAGACTGGGGAGTCCTCTACTGCTACTCCTGTACCTCTACCTTGCAATGCTATGTGGATAGCTGGAAGGAAAAACAAGAAAGGAGATATAACCAAACCCGCAACTGCTGAGGCGGCTGCAAAAATGGTAAAATTCAACTCCCAGAGCAATCAATATTGATTATTATTTTTACTTACCAATTTCTATTGGCGATTAGCTGGAGCTTCACGAGTAGAGGAAGCAAGGCAAGTTCATCCCTGAGGGCACAAGGGATGAATTGACAATTGCTCTTGGTAACCCAGAGCATCCCAGACGTGTTAGGGGTGCAGGCGATGATGTGGGCATAAAAGTCTTCTTTGGGCCATCACAACGCAAACATGTCCCAAAAGATAGATTTTCAAAAGCTGAGGTAACCTATTCTTTTTTAGAATGTTATTGTAAAAGGGAATTCAATAATCAAAAGCTAGTGTTTCTTTTATCCATGTATAGGTGGATGATTTAATTGATAGGAGAGTCAAGTAAGAACTTAATAAGAGACTCCATGAAGTAATGAGCAAGTGGCAGGAGTCTCAAACTGCCACTCAGACAGTACCTGTGGTGTGACGCTCTTCTCCTACTGTAGAGATGGCTGGGAGTAATCCTTTAGACCCACGACATAGCACGTCCGATGTAAGTATTTTTATGAAATAGTAGCTAGTCTTTTCAAGATGATATGTTTATGTATATATGTATATAACATACTTTACGTAAATTTGTAGGGGTTGAAGCCATGCCATCTAAAAAGTAAAGAATTTATCATTGTAGAGGTCGAGGCTTACCCACCTCTTCTAGGGGGCATGTTTCATGGACTCCAGTTCGAGTTGGTACAGTTCGTATGAACCCAAGACTTGTACTCCACCTGTGGAGGCATCATCCATTACCATATGCCCACCCAGATTCTGAAATTCTTGGTGAAGTAAAAGGCGAAGTGATATTGTGGCCCGAAGTAGATGTCATCTATACTGATATACTATGGTAAATTTACATTACGTTAATTTGTTAACGTGTATATACGAGCTAGTCAATTGATCTGAAATTATATATATATGTGAAAAGGAAGAAACCCGCTACAACTCCACCTCCACCTCCACCTCTTCCTGAAGTACGTAGTTGGCTTCCAAGGGACCTATATGGCTCGTTAGGTCCTAATTGTAAGGGTATGGCAGTATGGATAGGCGAACATGACCCAAATTCTCCTGTAAATGTAACTATTACGGTGGATGTTGTAGGACAATCATACAATAACCAAATATTTATACAAGACATTTTGGACTTGTTTCATTATGATTGGTTGAATACATCTATGATCGAGCTATGGATATGGTGAGATCTTGTTTATATATCCATATATCTTATTTTATATACGGTGTTCTGGTTTCTTATATATTAATGCATACATAATACATATTTTGCAGCCATTTACACATGATATGTAAAGATTTTTCATTTTCCCATGTAGGATTTCTAGTTCTATCTTTGATCAGTCATGTAGATAAAGACCCTTCATCGGTTACCTCATACTGCTCTGCTACTTTTAAATGTTTTGGTAAAAAAATAGATAGTGATAATAGCGCCATTCAATGTTGAGTAAGTTTACTTTGCTTATAATTTGGACTTAAGAAAATTACATTTTTATTGTGGTTTTTGAGTTATTAGTTTTTAACTTTCTTACCTCTAGTGGTAGGCATTGGGAGTTACTGGTTATTGTCCCCAAGACTTGGACTGTTTATTATCTAGATCCTTCGGGAAAGGAATTAGACTCATTATATGGATACATAATTAAAAGGTCATTATTCATGTGAAAAATCTTTCATATTTTTTATATCCGTTAATATCTATTATTACATTATTATTTAATAATGCAATTTAATGTGTTACATTAATATGTAGGGCTTTAAAAGCATTCAAAAATGATGGAGGAAATATGGCCAAGACAAAGAAACTGTTACTTTAAGAGAATGTGAAAGTAATTTCCTGACTCTAATATATATATTATTTATGTGAACTATTCTTGTTTGTATTTTTTAACATTTTGTATGTTTCAATTTATAGTATTCTACACAAGACAATGGCTGGGCATGTGCATACTACGTGATGAAATATATGGATATAATTATCAAACATGCTGTAATGAAAATTGATACCATACAACATGTGTTATATATAGTCTCACTAGATAATATGAAATATATCAATCTTATTATATATTATTAATTTTATATATACGTCATTCTCTTTGTAGGTGTTTAAACCAGTGACTTCACTATAGGTGAAAAGTTATTAGATTTACATACTCCCTATACGATGGAAGAATTAAATTATATAAGAGAACAATGGGAAAAAGCCTTACAAGTAGTGGGAATTTTTTATTATCAGTGGATTACTGATGGTGATGATGACAATGATAATGATACAGAATGCTATTTCTAAACTTTGTTGTCATAATTATTTCTATATTTGAAGACATGTTAAACTTTAAAAGACACACTTATATATACATGTCTGAATGAATTTTTCTAAATTGTCTCTGAAGATGAATACATGAATGTTTAATTCTACATGTACGTGTCTAAATGTCAAAAGAGATGAAATGAATGGAACTGCAGGTTGCTACATGTGTGTGAATATGAAATGGAGAAATAAAAACTATAGGTTTCAACATGTGTGTGATGAAATCATAATAATGAAATGTGCTTATACATGTGTGTGAATCATTCCCATATATTAAAAATGATGTCGATCCTTGTTAATTTTGCAGTTTTGTGGCCTGTTGTTGGATGAATCAATGGATGTTGTAAACCTGCAGTTTAGAACTGAACTACAGGTTCTACATCTTGCTGACCAGACAGACAGCAAGCCTGTAAGCTGATAAGAAAAAAAATCAAAACATAGACGTCGGTTAACAATAGAAACTGACAACAACAACTTAACTCGTTGGTGAAAAATAATTAACCGACGTCTTTATCCTTTACCGACGTCAATTTTTTGTTGCTAACAAACACCTATGGTCTAACCTGATGTCAGTTATGGATTTTAACCGACGCATATTATCCCCCTACTCGCGTGGTTTTTGGGTTTGCAATTGGGGGACAGCTTTTTGGCGTCAGTTGTGAAACTGACGCCTAAGACACCTACATTTAGTGTCACCCATTTGGGTGTCCCTTGGGAACTGACTTCTAAGGTCATATTTAACCAACGCTAAAGGTGATATCTATACTAGTGCATACTAATGTAATTCCTTGGAGCCACAAGGAATTACTACCACCTATAGTCCACATCATATGCAACCTATTGTTGGTGAAGATTCGTGCTCGAACCAATCCAGATTGATCGATTCAACTCATAAATCGGTCGAATCGCCTTTTGGTCACTCGGTCAGGCTCTTCTGAAGTGCTTTTCTGGTTCTCAGGTCTAAGCGGCATCTGGACACCCCCCCAACCGATCGATTGGGCTACTAGTCGATCAGTTCATCCTCTTGTCATCGGGCCTCCTCGGTCCTCTAGTTGATCAGGTCGACTAACGAGCTGCTCGTTTCGTCTTTGTGTAGGCCATCATCTCACATCAAATATAAATTAAAACTATCTTATTTCTTATTACATTGTGTAAGGGTAAAACCTCAAGTTACAATTGAGGGGAAATAGGAGGAAGAACATTAATTTACATTTGGAAAGGAGAGAGAGGCTTGATATGTAGACTAATTAACAACAGAAATAAATAACCACAATCATGCACACACAGATCTGGATTTTTGGCCATAACCATGCTTTACATCCACCATCAAAATTAATTTTATGGTGACGTGTGTAAATTACACACACACAGATTATATATATATATATATATATATATATATATATATATTACACACACAGATTATATATATATTATATATATTTATATATATACATATATATATATATATATATATATATATATGTGATGGAGTGGACTTTTGGAATCCTAAAATGTCAAATAATTTAAGTGAAAGCATAAGGTTGAGATAGATTGAGGGTTCCAAAACTCGTGACAAAGTAGGTTTATTTATTGAGGTTATATAATGATATGGATCCATAAGTTTATGCCTATTTTAATAATTCAATTGATTACTCTAACAGTTGATTTTTTACATCAAATTAGTGCACAAGGAAACTTGAGTAGTGGGGAAGTTGTGGTTAAAATTTGGTGGCAATTGAATGTTCCTAGAAAGAGTTATAAATGTTTGAAAATGATTAAATATTGTGTATAGTTGATGATCCATAGACCTAAGTTGGTGGCTTGATGCTGTGACATGCAACCTTTGAATTTGGCTAGGCGTGACCAAGACCTGAGCCACGGATTGGCTTTGTGTCTATCTTTCGACCCTTGGTTTAACTAATCATATGGTTTGAAGACCTCCCCCAACCCCGGACCAAGAGGAGACATGGGATAGCATCGTGGGCGAGCACCCATACCCCTCATGCTCGTTGATCGTGGGATGAGAGGGAGAAGTAGATGAGCAGTTGGCCTCGACTCCTTGAGGGTATTCGTTTAAACTAGAATTTGTGGTTGATGAGTAAGAGGCGAGAGAGAACAGACTCCCTACTTTCTGCCCTTCTCCATTACTGCGTATAGGAGATTCATGGATGGAAACCAATAGCTCGTCACCCTTCAAGCCACAGTGAGTGTAGGTGGACCGTGAGGAGATTCCAAACATCCGATCCAGAGGTGATGATCTGGAGACGGAGGTGGTAGGTTTCCTCATCGTTCGTTCAACCATGGAGGATCGCTCGGCGGCTGTATTGGGTACAGCAGAGAGACGAGCTCAGAGCTAGGGGTGGTGTGTCATGCTGTTTTATTACCATATATGTGTCCTCTTAGGTCTCTCGTAGTCACCTGGAGCTACTCAAATTGAGAAGGGATCAAGAAATGGGTTCCGAGGCAACAACCCCCTTTGCCCCACCGTGCCGACAGCTGGGTGGCGGCGCCCTTGTGGAGGACGACACCCACGACCACATATGAAGAGGATAATGGCTGTGGAGATGCAGAGGCCTACGCCGAAGGTGAAGGTGGCATGTGGAGCTGATGAGGACCACTCCAGCTCTGTTGCTTGCTCGCTGGAGGAGAGCTCGTACGGCGGAGCTCTGTTTCACAGAGGAAATAGAGTCCTCACGTGCGAGATTGCTTGAAAGGGGGAGAAGCCCGACCGGGAAAACAGACCCTCAAGTCTACGGATCCTGCCCCAGACCTGGATCGGGTCCCAGCCAAGAGCGGAAAGGAGTTGGGCCCCTACTTTGCCACGTGTCAACGTTGGGTTGGCCGAAAAAGGTAAAAACCCAATAAACTCACAGATTTTTGATAATTCAGAATAAATAGCTTGATGATCAGAAAAATACAAACAAACTACCAAATTTCTCATAAAAATGAGTAGAACACAATAGAATGATAATATCATCCTTTTGATGCAATAATATTAGTGATATCATGCAATATGTGTAATACTTTATTTATGGATAATAAATATCAAACGTTGGCCTAAAATTATGAGAATGCATCACTAACTCAAAAGTATGATACATAATCCATGTGATATCAAATATGATCATTTTATGACACCTAATCATATAATTTTTCTTAGAATGCTTATCTAGGGCTAATAACTCTAAAGATAATGCAATTAATGCATATATGCTCAATAAATGATGAAATTTACAGAACACCCTTACATTAGTAACTGGAAGCTAATTTGAAACTTTCGTATCAGTCTTATGCATGAAATTCATGTTATATGAGGAGAACCTTAATACATGTGATGTAATTCTAATACAGTTAATGAATGTGACATAATGTTAATATGTTCACATAATAATGGGACACATGAGTACATCCAGTTGATGAACTATAATCTAGAATATGACATCAGTAAGATAAATATAAGACAAGAATACAAGTAATCATGAGAATATCCCAATGAGATAAGCAAACCCTAATGAACATGATTAGGGTTAAGATGAGATGTAAGATGATGTGAACCTGATGATGGTACATGATCTTGTCTTAATCATGCTTGACAATGATATAGATGGCATGAAGAATATGTGATTAGTTAGTCTCTTGATCAAGGTACGCCATTACCTCTTACTCAGCTTATTATACATTATGCTTGTGTGATATGTAGTAAAATACTTGGTATATGGTATTGGATGAAATGATTGTTCTTATATGATATCTTGCTTGATTTTCCATACTTATGGCTATGAACACATGAAACATAATATATTTGTTCCATTATATGTAAGCACTATATCTCTTTGGTAAGCATAGTGCTAGTGAGTGATCTATCTCTTTGGTAAGAAGATCACATGTACAATGATCTATCTCTTTGGTAAGCAGATCACAAGGCATGAATGCATCTATCCCATTGGTAGGCAGATGCACGAGCATATAATGGAAAATGAGCTTAAAACATGTGTTCTCTTTTGTTAATATACATCTTTGTGCAAGTATATGTTTTTCTTATATTTCTTTATAACTTTCAAGTATTAGTTTTATCTTATTGCCAAGATATGATGAGAGTTATATAAAAGACACGTAGGCGTACTCAGTACAATATTCTTGAATATTGTGCTGACGTGTACCACATGTAATCATTTGTTTAGGTTGTGGTTATGCTCTTGAAGATCCAAGATAGTTGAGAGTCATGCAGCGAGCTGATGTACAGGTGGACCTGTTGTCTTAAGATCCTGTAGTTTAGTAGTAGTACATGTATATGTGGAAGTTTGTTGTTCAATAAGTAATATCAAATGTTGTAACAATTCATGTTGTAATTATATGTTGAATGGTGAACATGTGTTCATGGTTTTATTATTGTTCATGTGCATGTGCTACTGATTGTTTCCTTCGGACTCCCTTAATTTTATTCTTCTAAGCCTAGTGTGGGATGTTTAAATTGGAATTCTCGTGTTGGTGAGGGTTTCAATTTGGATGACACACATTAGATTAAGTTTTAGAAAATCCGAGGACGTCACAATATACATATATATATATATATATATATATATATATATACATATATATACATATATATACATATGTCGTGATAAGACAGACTTGCACATCAACTAGTTTAAATATTCACATTGCATGCAATAGATCAACACAATAAAACTAAAAATCTGATCATATCGATTATCCAAAAACATAGTTAATTGACATGGCTTTGATACCATTGTTAGAAAATACATAATCAGATAGGTAGTGGAAATAAAAATTTTACTGACACATTTCCCATTAACCTACATATCACGTAAATAATTATATAATGGGAAGGATGGTTTCACGAAGATATACCTGATCTTGGAGCAAGCCCAGTGGCAATCCTTATCGATGTAGATGTCAACTCTGTCTTGGACGGTGTCTGTATAGCTTCTGAATGCACTCTGACTCATCTGACTGCTCCTCCATAGACAACCGATTCATACAACTACTGCAACAACTCCTCATATCTCACCACAGACTCGAGTTGATGTTGCCCTCATAGCAGCAGCCAAAAGACTCATGCCTCTAGAGTAGTCTACGCAGACCAACTAGAACTCCTATCATCCTATAAGAACGGATAGGATGGATTTGTCCCTCCTATTGGTGTACTAGTCAACAACCTACTTTCCTACAACAATGATCCTCGGTTTTTTCTCTCCCTTGGATATCCCTCCCTAGTCGGGTAGGACTTGCCTGAGCTCTTATGGTTACCACAACTAGAGGGACAACAATTTTTAGAGCAACTAATTTTCAATTGGTCATGTAGTAGTTGTGTTCTAGGAAGCTCTGATTACCCCACTATAAAGGAGGGGTTAGGGTCAGTATTTTGAGTCCCCAACTAATATGAGATTAAAGCGGGAGTGAGAAAGACCAGAAGATCTTGATTTTTTACAACAATTCTGGAAGTTTCACAGCCTACATGCCATAAAATGGTTGTCTCGCCCAACGAGACGGTCGTCTCGTGTTTTGGTATGTATGCCCATAGAGCTAGTCATATGATGATTGTAATGGCATACTTTGTAAATGATTTGAATAATAATAAAGGCAATTTCTATCTATATGTTTAATCTATTTTTGCGATAATGATATAACATGTTAGATGTCTAAAGATTCATATTACTCAATGACGTATGTCTTTAGGTTAAATACCTGAACAATGAGATCATACAGATGTTAAGAGTATACATTCTTATTATGTCCCTACTCGGTTGTTATTGGGGAAACAACCATAGACGTCAATAACACAAAAGTCTATAGTGTGTGTTGGTTGATGACAAAATCTCATCAGTCATGATATATTATATCAAACTAAGCACACAGATATATGTTAGAGAATAGGTTATCAGACAGACCCACCGTAAGAGTGATGCATGGAAATCACACTTGGTTAGTCATGATCATCTCTTATAGTATTGGTGGTGACTGTGGTTCTTAGACTTGCATCACATGTGGCTGGGTACACTTTGATTTCATCAAACACAGTCCTGAAACATAGGCTGTTATAATGGTGATGATTGGGTGACTTTCACACATGAGGACTTGACTCTGAGTGATATATATGGAATTTGTCCCTCCTATGGGAGTGTGATATCTTGGCCACTTGAGGAGTGAGAGTGAGAAATGCATGGCCATGCATATGTAAGTCAATATATGATATTGAGCATACATATATCTCAGACAGTTTACTCTGACTCAAGAAACATGGATTGAATGTTTTTAGAGGATGACAAGTCCATGCCTTGAGTTCAATCTGGATATCAGCGACAAAGGAACTATACATTCACTATAACACCAATCATAGATTGTAGGTTGAAAGTTCTTCTCCAACTTTCTTCTTCATTTGGGTAGCACTGATGTGTGACGAGGCACCACTCTTTTCTTGTAATGTCATAAGTTAGTTATGGGCATTCACTGCCAATGTGAAATGGAACCTATACGGTCACACACATAGGATTAACTTAGAAGATGAGTTTATCCATGAATGATGTTTAAATTGATTACTAAAAGTGTTTAGGTACTCAATTAAACATTTAATCAATAGACTTAACTCAGAATCATCAAGTTCAAGTGTTGAACCAACTGATTAGAGTGTCAGATTGATTGAGAACTATATTGACTGAGTTCTACACAACCTGGACCACCAACCGACCGGTTCACTAGGTGAACTGATCGGCTCAGGGTTAGTGAGACGACCTGTTCACACTGGTAAACCAATCAGTTCACATGAACCAAATGAGCAGGTGTTGGTTTCCCAGTTCGTGAGAAAAGATCCTCATTCTACTTATTCAATTCGATTGGAACAAGAATTCATCTTTGCATTAATTAGAAATGAATAAGGAAAGTCAATTTTGGACAAGTTTGGGAAGTAAAATGACTGATTCAATGGGTGAATCAATCGGCTCACCTACCCAAATGACCGATTGAGTTGTGAAACGACCGGTTTTCCTACCGTAGTACAATTAGTTCATGGAAAATCTAGACCCTTCTACTCCGGCACAGACTGGGAACCCTTACCCTACCCTCTACTATAAATATAGGGGTACATCAGTTTCTCTGCAAAGTTGTTGTCCTCTTTGGTTTTGGTAACCGAGAGAGCCCAAGCAAGTTTGACCCATCCAGGGAGGAACAATGAGGGAAAGACAACTACAAAAAAAGAAACTGGTGGTGGGAGAGTGTGTCAGTGACTAGTACATTGACATAAGGGGACGACTCCTTCAGTCCGTCCATCAGGACAACTAGAGTTCCCGGTGGTCCGTGTGGACTATCTATAGAGGCAGTAGATTTTTGCCACTCGAGATGACGATCGTCAATCGCAGTCCGGGTCAAGACCAGGAGATACGTAGATGCTGTCAAAGACTAGGTGGTTGAAGGCCGCACTAGTTGCGAGGTATTTTCGCTGAGCAAGACTCAGGACCAGGTATATCTCGCTAAACCATCTTTCCTATTGCATAGTTGTTGATGTGATCTGTTGGTTATGGGTTTGTTGTTAGATAAAATTTATGTTTCCGCTTCCTGTTCTGTCCCACAAAACCCTACAGTTTTGCTAAGAGAATTGGTAGTTTTGCACTGTCTAGTTTTCCACATATGTTGACAATTCAATTCTAATTAGTACTCAACCTGACGTTAGTACCAATCCTTGATGCAATTGAATTGCACCGCTGAGATGGTCATTTGGTGCATGTGAGATGCTCATTTCAAACCACCTGAGATGGTCGTCTGGCAGGCCGTTTCGGGCTGAATTTCAATCAATGCACAATACAATCAACCTGACACTCCAAACAGTTGTCTCAACACTTGAACCGATCATTTGGTAGTCTAGTCTGTTGATCTACTGCGTTAATTGAAATACCTAAATACTTTAGTAGTCAATTCAATTATTATTCAAGATCAAACTCCTCTTCTAGACGAGTTCCTATGTGTGTGACCCTATAGGTCCCATATCACATTGGTAGTGAATGTCCATAACAACTTATGACATTACAAGCAATTAGTAGTGCTTAGTCACACATCATTACCACCCAAGTGAATGGAGAGTTTGGGGAGAAACTTCAAGATACAATCTTTGTATGGTGTTAAAGTGTTTGTATAGTTCCTTTTTCATTGATATCTAGATTGAACTAGAGGCATGGAGCAGTCATCCTCATTATTATTCAATCTTGTTTCTTAAACCAGAGCAGACTTCATGAGATGTATGTAAGATCAATATCACATTTTAACTCACATGTGTATGGCCATACTTTTCTCACTCTCGCTAATCAAGAGGCCTAGGATATCATACTCCTATAAGAGGGACAGATCTGATATCTATCACTCACAATCTATCCCCATGTGTCGAAGTCACCCAACCATCACCTTTATAACAACCCATATTTTAGGACTGTATTTCATGATGTCAAAGTATACCCAATGACATGTAATGAGTGTAGTGATTTTAGGTCTAAGAACCACAACCACCACCATGACTGTGATCTCATTTCTTCCAAGTCACGTACTAGAAGACATACTTCATTGAGTAATATCATTATCTAGACATTTATTATGTTATTCATTATTTCATAACTGAATAAACAAAATTAATCAGAAGCTTGTCTTTATTAATATCAAATCAGGTATCTAATGCCATATCCCAATCATTATATGATTGGCTCTCTGGGCATACATACCAATAATATCATGTACATGGCCAACATATATCAGGAAGTGGAAGGATGGAGGAGGGTTCATGGTGGCAGGAGTGGGGGACAATAATTAGTAGGAGTGTGGTTGGGGCAGACGCAAATAACAAGGTGGGGGGCACAGAAGCAGATGTGTGAGGAATAAGGAAACAAGATGAAGAAATCATGGAGGACACAAAGAAGAAACATAGGTCCTCAAGTTGTTATAAAATTCAAAAGAAGAAGGTTGAGGTATGGGAGGTAGCCACATATAGATCAAATGCAAAAGGAAAGGTAGTGCAAGAACCAAGCCCTAGGTAAATTAAAACACAAGTAGAAGAACCATGTGGATCAAGAAGATGAGAAGACAAGAAATATTTTGGAGGATATATCATATAATGCAAATGTAGGCACTTAAGAAAACACTAACACATAGAAGCAATAAAAAGAATGTACTTGGAAATGAGTGTATGGGACCTAGGGATGCACTGGTGGGGGTTGAGGGTCACAAGATGGGTGGGTAGGGGCCAGGAAAAAGCATGTGTGCGAAGGAGGGATGGAGTTTGTGGAACTGGGGCCAGTGAATTTTAAACATTCCACTTTATCAAACCTATATACTTAAAAGTCCACACTTTCTAATATCCTATGTTGCTAAGATATACTTTGTTGCTTCTTATTTTGATTTTTGCACTTCAGGGTACATGCAAACTTTGATCATATTTATTTTTTGTTCTCTTGCTCTTCACAAGAAAAATGTGCTATGGTACACCATAAACATGTCCAAACATGCTTGTATCCTAAGAAATTATATAGATGATTTCCCTTTCTTATTGATTGTTAACTTTTGAGTTTCATAATTATAATACATAGGTAAACATTACTCATATCTTGTTCCTTGTAATGCTATCAAATGTCTTATGCATGAGGATGCTAAGAATTCTCATCATTAATACTTTTTTCTTCTGTTTTATGTGATTATACACTGTTAGATTAAATCCCAATCTGCTAGATAGACATACTACATCTCATTCAAGCTCTCTATTTGCATAATTATCTATTTGTTTCATAGTAGGATTTCTACATGTAAATGGGGAGTCAAACCAAGACTTGGCTTGAATATTCATCCTCATAATATAATTTCAGATATCCACCTGATAATACATTCAAACTTGTTGTTGAATATGAAGTGCGTTGGATTTACATACAGACTTCATGAAGAGGAAATCGCAAATGGATTTGCTGCAATGATTTAACAACATCATGCTTCTTGAAAAAAGTAGAAATACACCCACGATTCTCAAGGAGACACAATGTGCTCAAAGAAATTATATGGGAGAAGATTTTGCAGAGCTCAGACGTTCTTAACCATGATTCTCAAGGAAACAGAATCTACTAAAAGCAATTAGATGGGAGAAGAGTTTATAAAGCTCAGACATTCTTTAGAGCTGTTCTTGAGGGACACATATACCATCTCTTATTTGAAGAGAGAATTATGAAATTTTATTTCTACAAATCTATACATGCTCTCTTTGAAAAATATTACATTGTATCACTGTTGAAATTTTATTCTCTTATTTGTAGATGTAGAAACATTCATGTAAATATAATATAATATGTATTATGTGCATTGTAAGTTTGTGCTATCTCATAAATTTTGAATAACTTTCAGGTGCAAGGTATGCATCAAATATGGTCACAACAACTAGAAAACTACATAATTAATTATATAACTTTACTTATTATTATTGAAAATAATTTTATATGGAAGAAGTTCCGACAAGTTAGTGGAGTCGGAAGTACTCAAATTGAATATGAGAATCCATATGATATTATGCATTGTCAGCTACAATATATTTTTTGCATTGTGTGAGTGCTAGAAATCTTTTTCCGACATGCTTTGTACTGGCATGCCTTCGGCATATTGAAAGATGTCGGGCATGACTGAGAACCGACATAATTGTACTATTTATAGGAATTTTTCTTTCCTGGAAAAAGCACATTTGTTGTAGTATAATCAAACTATTACACAAGTAACCTATAACATTAGTCTGCTTGTATCCACATTTGTGTAAATACAAGTTAAGAAATACATGAGTTGATCATTATCACTGTAGACACCACTTTAAAGTAAGTTAACTTTTTCATAACTTTTTATTTATCAAATTATGCTTTTATCCTTTACCCTCCCCGTTTATCCCATGGGGAAGAGGGTAAGGGTAAGGGGAGGATAAAGAGATTGCTGAAAAGGATAATTACCCTTACACTTACCCACTACCCTTTGGAGGGTAAGGGTAAGGAAAGAGCCTTACCCTCCATGTACCCTCCCTCTTGATATCCCTACTCACTGACGGTGTGGATTGTTACACATCAACGACTGTTGAGTGGACGACACCGTTGGTTCATAAAGAGTCGCTAGGTGTGTCTGATGAGTAATGTTCAGAAATGACATTGAAGAGACTAATGATGACAAGTGATAACCAATGTCAGGGTGTATATTTATGTTTGAAAGTAACAACCTCCCAAAATTCAATCTTAGAAGTTCGATCTCGTTCACAAATCTATTATAGTAGATGTTATCATGCACACTGGATTTGGTTGTGATGCCACCTTTTCTCAGAACTTTCTGAGGATGATCTAGGCCTCAGAGTCAACATTTTGGATATTGAGATATGTGCATCCATAAGGAATTATGTGTTCTACTATATAAAAGATTGTGGACACAAACCTTAGAGAGAGACATTTTCACAACTTATTTTTTCTGAAGAGATATAATGTTATTTAGAACGTCTTGAGAAAACCCACGCCAAAATTTGAACTTTTGTGGTTATTCTATATGTACTATACATGTACTTATACCAAGTTTGATTTGTCAAAAGGTGTACCATGATCAGAGGATAGTGGGGAAGTTAGCATTTTTGGATTAGGTGGGCACTAGAGTATAAAGCTCCAAAAAAGTTACCATTGAATTTCAGCTGCATAGACTAACAAGTTAATTTTAAATATCAATTGAATTTCTTCTGTAAACGTTTGTTTATACGTTCGACGGGAACACAATGATATGAAATTTAAACAAAATACATTACATGAATGATTATGGTGTTCACAAATAATTATAAAAAATAAACTAAATGTATTATTTTTAGAGTTGTCTAGTCGTGGAACTAATTTAAAATGTAGGGAAGACGGAAATAATTAAAACAACTAAGTGGTGAAATATTATTAAAAAACAAATACACCTTCTGGTACACTGCAGTTAGATTTGAAAATTGAGAGCGTTAAGACTTAATATATCATTGAATAAGATATACAAAAAATTTCACGTAAGATATTTATCAAATTTTTTGTTGACTTGAACTCTTTTAGAATTACATTTTCTTTGAAAACTTTTTTGAATAGAATTGATTATGTACAACTCCTTAAAAAGAATTTACATCCAGAAACTGGAAAAAAAAAATCATTCTTCAGTATTAAGAACAAAAGGCCTTGTGTAATGTACAAAATATTTACAAAGTCAATAAGACACCAATAAACTCCCACCAAAATGTTGACCCAAACACAAGTATATTACTCGTGATAAATTTTCTTTGTATATAAACGCGTACTGGTACTAAATCTTCAACGAAAAGAGCATGGGTACATAATGTACGATGACTTGTACGAAGAAGAGATAGTATATATGAAGTAGCCACTAGTAAAAAGGACGTTTGATTAAAACATTTTATAGAACCATCTTACTTAATTGTGTATAAAAAGTGAATAGTAAGCCAACAACAAGGTAGGATGACGCGAAGAAATTGACGAGAAGCTTACTAGAGAAGCCGACTGAGTTGTTGGGAGCAAACACAAATATAGGCCTAGTTTGGCCCCCATCTTCGTAACTTTTGATAGTGGCTGCCGGTTTCAACGGTGGCGGGAAATATAGCTATAGGCAGCTGTGCCTGTAAATGCTGGTATGGGGAAAGAAAAGGCCAGAACCCAGGGGCGATCTTGACAGTTGTAAATGCTTAGAATTTCCGCATGATTATCAAAGCTCCTAAATTTTGTTATATCGTTCATGTTGCTGTAGTCACCAATTCCATGTATTATGGAATGGGTTGTTAGCTAATACATTAAATACTATAATTTTAAAAAAGTTCCACCAAACTAGGCCAAATTAATATCCATTAAGTCATGAGCAACATGATCGTCTGCGGTGTTTCAATAAGCTACTCCTTGATTAAATCGGACTACAAAAAGAGAGACAGAGATGATCATTTTTGTTTTGTTTATAAGCAAAATGGTATTAAATTATTGGCAACCTTGAGAGAGCGAACAAAATAGAGATACTTATAATGACAACCGATATGTGCTTTACTGGTATATCAAAAACACGATTCAGAAAAGGAGTAAAAATACCAATTTTAATCTCACGGGAGAGTGTTGGGCACCTATTTTAATCTCACGGGAGAGTGTTGGGCACCTATCTCCTACTAATTAGAGATTGGCGGTAGTTTTCTGATATTGACTGGGAACCGGTAGAGCATGTGGGGGGGGGGGGGGAGTGAAGAGAGAGTAGTGGAGAGAGAAAGTGGTTTTAGTAGAGAGATTTATTAATAATTTTTAAATAGGAATGAACTTTTTGATGAAATAAACACCGCTTATAACAAGATCAAGTTTGACATAAAAAAAAAATTTACGATCTAAAAGAGGAGAGATAGTGTGATTGTAAAATATCAAAAAGGAGGAGAGAGGAATTTATTTTGCTTATAACTCTCAAACCATAATGACTTTTTAAACTAAATAAAAACAGACAGCTTACTAACAAATAATATTTTTAAACAAGACTAATGTCAACATACTTTGATAGATTTTTTAATGAAATAATTATAACACATGAGAAAACATATTATAACATGGAATAACACGTGGTATAACATTTGTTATCCCATGTTGTCCCATGGTATGTTATCCCATGTCAAATTGCATGTTATTTTATGTTATGTATGTTATCCATGCTACTCCATGTTATTCTATGCTTATCACATATTATCCTGTGTTATCCTCTGTCAAATTATATGTTATTCCATGTTATCCTATGTCAAATTATCTCATGTCTCACGTCATCTCATGTCATCCCGTGGTATTCCATGTTATCCCATGTTATCACATGTCAAATCGTGTGTTATCTTGTGTATAATTGTATGTTATCTCCAATCTAATTAGTTGTTTACTCCGGTTCAACGTGAGATAACATGTGATAACATACAATTATACGTAAGATAATATCCAATTGGACTTAAGATAAATCCAATTGGATCAGTGATAAGATTGAACTTACAAAATAGAAGATGACAAGAGATAACCCATTGTACGTAAGATAACATCCAATTGGACTTAAGATAACATCCAGTTGGATTGGTGATAACTTTGATCTTGTTAAAGAATAGGAGGGAGGTAGTGTCATTTATTTTTTAATCATAAATATGTTGACATTCATCTTATTTTAAAATATTTTTATAAGGAACACAATCATTTTTATTTCGTTAAAAAATCATACGATATAAAAGATATTAGAAAAGTATGAGGAACATGAGGGAAGTAGTGCCATCCATTTTTATTAAAAAGTATGTTGACATTGGTCTTATTTTTAAATATCTTTCGTAAGGAACACAACCATTTTTATTACTTCAAAAAATTCATTACGATCTAAAATGTATTAACAAAAATACTAGGACCATGAGAGAAGTAGTGTCCTTTATTTTTTTAAACAAAAAGTATGTTAATATTGGTCTTATTTAAAAGTATTTTTGTAAATAATACAATGATTTTTATTTTGTCAAAAAAATCATTTTTGTTTGAACAATATTAACAAAAAATAGTTTGTTGGTTTTCCTCTCTCCTACAACCACTCCCTCTCCCTCCCTCTTTCCCACTCTCTCCCATGTTTCTCAATTACCAATGTTTCACAATCATTCATGTTTTTTAGACTTTTTGCAAACAGTGGACAACAACACACAAAAACAACCATTAGCGGACAATGGTCATCCCTTTTGAAGTCACGTCCATCATATGTGTAACGACCGACTTGTGAAAATACGATCAACTAATGCGGAAGAGAATCATTTGCAGTGGATTACTGAAAATCACTAAAAATTAAAACTTTTTGCAAAGAGATCCACACATTGGAAATCTTTTTCTTCCAGAGCCAAGTATAACATTTATATCCTGATTTCAAGTACATGTCTTGCACTATATCTTCTCGAGATTTACAACATCAGCTATCTCAAACATAAAATATAGACAACATATAGCTTCGAGTGCATCAAGCCAAAGTCTCGGATTGATTCATTAAAACACTAACTAAAAACTTTGAGGACCTGAGAGTACAGAGACGACACATAGGACTTTCTAACTATACAACACTTGGCAGCCAGTGCCTCCACCTGAGTTATCGCTGTTGTCCCTGATATTGTTGCTGCTCTCCTTTTTCCTACAAAAGAGTGTCTGCTTCTTTGTCCGCGTCCACCTAAAAAAATGTTGGATCCCACGGGGGTGAGACAATTGTAAATTGTCCCAGCGGGAGATATAACTCTCTGCCAAAACATTGTTATTGCAGATTATTATATTAGAATTGAACAGGAGTGCTTACATATGAACAACAACATTATTCATTGTATGAACAGAGAAAGATAATCTCCTTTCCTAAGGAGAACATTGTATCTACTCATGGTAGATTCATAATCCATTTATCTAATTACAAGGAATGTAAAGAGATATGAATAACATTTATCAACTGAAATTGCATAAAAGGAATGTAACATCAGCCAATGAATTTCCGTATTCAAACCTTAAGCAAACATGCTATACGGCTAGTTACATTTTACAATCACACTTATGCCCTGAGGAGATGAGGTATACCGCTCATGCTCCAATCGACCATTGTGAAGTCGAAATCGGTACCATACAAGGTCAAAGGTAAAGTCAGCTACCAAGACCACCCATATCTCAATCAATGCGAGATTACATGCAGGACATCTTGTGTCTCTGCTATATATATAGCTTTCCAGGGTATACTAGCAACTTCTCTATCAGAGTTACAGTGGCGTGCTGCACTCTCTTTGCGATCATGAGATTTCATGTTTATCTCCATCGATCCGGCATTAATATTATTGGAAGATGTGTACTGCATCTGTCCCAATCTTCGAGAGATTCGTGTTGCATCTATCCCGGTGCAAGTAATGAAGGATTGAGAGGTTTATTGTTTACCTTTCCCCAATTCCCTCATTAGGACATAAGGATATTTTTGCCCATTTACCCCCACATACTCAAAAGTTAGCCCTCCGGGTTTTGCCGCGGAGCACCCGTTTCACCATCACCAGTTTGCTGACGATGATGGATCTATGGTCAGGGCTCTACATGATATGATTTCACTTGATTAATTAAGTACATTATCATGTTCTTTTAGCATCAATCAAGTCCTCAAACATATTTTATTCAGACAAATGCTATAAAGAAACATGTACTATTTTCATCATTCACTTCTCATTCTTTATGAGGCATTGGGATCTCAGTCCCTCATTTCAAAATTGGGATTTCTCATCCCTCAACCACATCATTATCATGCTTATCAACTTTGGGTATTCATACCCTCAATTCATCATTGTCACTGTTACCATTTGCTAGGTAACTATTACCTCTGGGTCCTCAGACCAAGGTATTCATGATACTTGTTACACAAGTATATCACATGGATCTCAAATCCTATTAAATGTTTTTTCACCTTTCACTAGGCAACAACAACTTATTCATGGGACACATAAGGTCCATATACCTTTTGTTACTTTTGCTAAGCAACAACAACATTAGGCACATAAGGTCATTCAACATATTTGTTATATAAATGTCATAGCTCAGGTCTGGCTATGCTCTTCATCTCATGATGTCTACATGATTAATAGACATGATGACAACCATACAAGTCATTGACCACATCATGTGATACATTAGTAACACCACTATCCTATATCAGGATTATGGTTTACCACCAAATAGGGCTTTTCACTCCCTTTACCCAAAATTAGGGTTAGGGTTTCCCAACTGACATTAATTAGGGTTTTATGATCATGTAGATAGATAAACCCTAATGTATTGCTCCAAACTTCTAGGAGCATCCAAAGATATCATAGGTGTATGCTTATGATCACTATTCTCATCATATATCATTAATGATCATCAATACAAGGTACAAGTTCAGTTCTCATTCTTATTATGGTATGATTACCTCATACCCATTAGGGTGGATCATCCCCTTTCACAATGTATATTAGTCTATACTCATCAAAGTATATCAACTCATTACAATTTTATTGTAATATCTACATAACACACACACTTCATGTGTTTCTCATCCAAGTACATTGGATTGAGATGCATTAAGATATTTCAACCCTGAAGTGCTGAATGTGATATCTATCATGTCCTGATGTATCACTTTCTTCTCATTTCTATCTTATTTAGGTTAATCAACTAACCTTGTATTAATGTATCTTCCCTCTTAATACTTTATCCACTAACAAGTCACTTTCATCATATGGTGCATAGGTTACACGTTACATTTGTCCAACTATCTTTAATGATGTGGACTTATTCAATGGTTAGACATTGCTGAATATAGGATAACCCATTATCCATCTCTTTAGATATTTCAACTCTTAGGATGTTATACATATCATTATTAGTGTAGCATACATCATTCCTAAGAGTTTCATATCCTCATCATTATAGAGTGTGTAGGGTTGATACATATGAGTCAAGTTAAATACATGTATTGGGTTAGATGCATAATTATCTAAGCATCATCTTATCTCTTATACCCTTACTCATCAAAATAAATCAAATTCAAGTCAAGTATAGAGCACCACGGCCGTGCAGCCAAGAACATCCGTGCAAAGGGAATCCACCACGGCCGTGCTACCTTGCACGGTCGTGCAAAGTGAAGTCACCACGGCCGTGCAGCCTTGCACGGTCATGCTACAGAAGATCACCACAACTGTGTTACATTACCACGGTTTCCATCATCTCAATTAGGTATTTCACATGTATTCAACCTCAATTAGGGTTTTACATAGAATCACCCTCAACTAGGGTTTCTCATGGAATCACCCTCAACTAGGGTTTCTCATGGAATCACCCTCATCTAGGGTTTGAGTTCAGTAACCCTGTCAATTAGGGTTTATGTTCATGTTTAGAGTTTCATTATCTCTTTACTTAAGGATCATAACCCTTAATCACCACATGATTCATATTCATGTATGAATTCATGTTATCAACTTCTCAACTTGATTAGGTCATATCAATCCTTCAATCATGTACATACAACTGTGATTAACATAGTGTACCAAGTCATTGGCCCTATAAGCAATTAGGGATTCACCCCTTAATTGGTACTAATCACTTAGGTACTATTAGGATTTCAACCTTTGTACCTTCATTGATTATCATTACTAATCATCATTGGGTCAATAGAACATTCATCATCTT
Source organism: Alisma plantago-aquatica (assembly GCA_963693085.1). Taxonomy (NCBI): domain Eukaryota; kingdom Viridiplantae; phylum Streptophyta; class Magnoliopsida; order Alismatales; family Alismataceae; genus Alisma; species Alisma plantago-aquatica. The sequence goes on along the minus strand of OY856410.1, from coordinate 565,010,290 downwards.
ATTTCTCAAAGATTCAATCACATTGGACCTCCATTACATAAGGTATCCAATTGAATTAAGGTTTCCAATGTTGATTCCTTCAATCATTGAATTCAAGGAACCAATCATCAATTGGACCTATACTCATACTTCAATTGAGTTAAATAGGTCAACCGTCAACTGATTTGACCCTCAATTGGTCGTCAATTAGGGTTTGATTCAATTGAATTAGGGTTTGCAATCGATGAGCCATCAACACTAATCAATGTAAGCTTAGTTACTTTGAAACCATTGAACCATCATTCAAATTGAACATGACCTGAACCCAAACGGTCTTGATGTCGTTTGGATGACCCCCAAACGGTCTTGAGACCGTTTGCCCATCATATCATCAATATCCAAGTCAACCAATTAAGGTTTGGATCATTGGATTGATCACCAAATCAGCAATTGATTACACTTCAACTTAGTGACATTAGATCTTCAATTGCTTAACCATACTCAACCCTAGACCTCCAAACGGTCTTGGGTGACCCTCAAACGGTCTTGAGACCGTTTGGATGAGTCTCAAACGGTCTTGAGACCGTTTGGCTCATCCAAACCTTGGATTCTAGTGTAATTCCATCAAGGTTTGGTCTATTGAGTTGATCAACACATCACCACATAATTGTAATATGATTTGGTACCTTTGGACCTTCAATTGGTCAACTATACTTAACCCCAGGCCTCCAAACGGTCTTGGGTGATCCCCAAATGGTCTTGAAACCGTTTGGGTGATCCCCAAACGGTTTTGAAACCGTTTGGGCTAATCAACCCAAAATCTCACATTAACTCATTGGAATTACAGCACTAATTTCAATTAGGGTTAGCCCAATTGATTAGCCTTCAACTCATGATTCCCTTGGAGTTAATCCATAAAATTTGGTGAGTCGTTAATAAACATTAGTAGGAACAGTAATACCAAACGGTCAATCCTTGGTCAACTCACTCAAACGGTTTTGAAACCGTTTTCCCAAAGAGTCCAATTAATCAGGTTGAAAATCAGCACTTAATCCAATTAGATTTGCCTAATTGACTAGCCTTCAACCTATGATTCCTTTGGAGTTAATCCATAAAATTTGGTGAGTCATTAACCAACACCGTTAGGAACTGTAATATCAAACGGTCAATCCCTTGGTCAACTCACGCAAACGGTTTTGAAACCGTTTTCCCAAAGAGTCCAATTGATCAGGTTGAAAATCAGCACTTAATCCAATTAGATTTGCCTAATTGATTAGACTTCAACCTATGATTCCTTTGGAGTTAACCCCTCAAATTTGGTGGGTTATCATCCTACATAATTAGGAACAGGAATATCAAACGGTCAACCCTTGGTCAACCATATCAAACGGTTTTGAAACCATTTTCCCAAAAAGTCCATTACCCATTCGGTCATGGACCAAATTACCCAGTCGATCTTGAAGTTGAAACTCATTCAGTTTTGAGGTGAATTATCCATTAGACCTTGGGTAAAATTACCCATACGGTCTTGATTATTTACCCATGCGGTCTTGGGTGTATTACCCATACGTTTTGAGTGAATTACCCATGCGGTCTTGGAGTCCAAATACCCCAAACAGTTTTGAACTCAATTTGATTTTGCAACTAAGTAGTTCATGCGGTTTTGAAAACCGTTTGCTCATTCCCTTGGATAAGGTGTGTGCTTGTGATGATGTCATCTTCATCAACCTACAAACCTTCGAAATCTACTTCCATGTTCATGGCAATTGCATCAACTAATCAAGGGTATTACAAAAAGAGCAATTGAATCAATTGAATTGAGAAATTGAGTTCAATAACAATGAATATGAGTTCAAGTTATAAAACCCGCCTCCAATTGAGCTCCAAAGATCCATGTCCACGGTAACAATGGTGGATGCAACTCCTTTCACCATTCCAAGGCTCGTCCTCAAGGTTTGAGTGAAAAGGAATGGTTAGAAGTGAAGAGGAGATCGAAATAGGAAGAAATCCATAATTTATTTTCGATTTCACCATGAAATCAAGGTGAAATGGATCAAGAACCTTACCAACAGGTTGGGGGTCGTCCTCCAGGTCCTCCCTAGCTCCCTTGGTCGGTTTCCAAGCAAAGAGAAGAAGTGGGGTCGAAAAAGCCTTCCATTTGGCTTATAAAAGGTCTTTTTATAAGAAATTCAATGAGAGAGAAAATACTTTTATAAAAGTCTTTTTATTCCAAAATTGTTGCCACCTTATTGTTGGTTGTTTACACTAACGAGTTTCAATCTAAGGAATGGATAGTTTACTCAACTTAACCAAACTCCGCAAGTATACGGAGGTAGTATAGTCAAGGTCGAACACAAGGAGCTGAGCTAATTTAATTGAACGCAATAGTACTAAAGTTCAACAATCTAGACCGATTTTAAAGAGTTGAAAAGGTTTGTTCTAAAAGCATAAAGATTAGGTTTTAACTACAGGAAATTTAGATTTTAGCTAAAAAACAAGGATTATAAGGAAAGTCCGATTTCAGAAGGTTTATAAATCTTGGACATTAGGATTTCACTTACATACCATAGCAATCAAGAGAACAAGATAATTTAAACATACATAAGATCATGTTTCAAGGAAAAGTTGTGTTACATTTCACCTCCCGGTGTAAATGCAACGATCATAACTCAAAACAACACTCTCGTGCAAGAATTTCGTTTATGATCACAAACAGTCCCTCAACTCATTCTTCTCTACTCTCGTAGAAGAAGAAGAGTTGCCAAAAGAGCGCCTCCATACATTCCTACTTGTCTTCTCAAACTAAGCAAGAAAGCAGAAAATATGCATATAAGGTGGCCAACAATACATGCAAGGAAAGAGTAAACCGGCACTTTCATGGTAAAGAAACAAGAACAAATGCATTTAGTACAAAATTACTTGTTCATTACATGCTATGGCATGGGAGTTACTCTCCCATGCCCAAGAAAATAGATCTACTCGTCCATAGAAATGTACAGCAGAATTTCTACAGAATTCTCAATGCTAGACATGATTTAGAGAAGAAAAGATAAGAAGAACTGAAGATGTAACCACAAGGAGCAAGAATTCCGGCTTTAGGACGAAATTCCCTTCCTTTAGCTGCTCCAAGTCGGGCCTGCTCCTCTCTCAAGAAGCTGCTCGGAGTTGGGAACGCTGGCTGCACCTTGAAGATGACTAAGGAGAAGTGGAGAAGAAGAAAATGGTCTCTTTGTGCAAGAAACCACCTTAGTTTCCTCCCAAATCGCCCTCCTCTACTCTCCTTTGTCTTTGGGACGAGAGAAAACTTCCAAATGGCCGAACCTAACTGTCCCTTGGCTTCCCTCTTTCTTTTAAAATCGTATTCTGAATTTCTGGATTTCTGAAACTGCCAGGTGCACGTCGTGCACTTTTGAGTGCACGTCGTGCACTTCAGACCGTTTTGCATCAGGCAGGACTGCGCACGCCGTGCGCGGTGGATTTGCACGGTGTGCGACTTTCCAAAACTTTGTTTTCTATTTTCGTTCCAGGTGCACGCCGTGCATTTTGGTGATGCACGTCGTGCAACATTCCCGAACTTCCTTTTCTCATCTAAACTCCAGGTGCACGTCGTGCATGTAGGAGATGCACGCCATGCATTCTTCAGATTGAGCGAGCTAATTTCTTTCTGGAAACACGCACGCCGTGCGTTCTCTTAGTGAATGTCGTGCGTTCTGCTGCTTCAGCGATCCAAACTTCCCTGGAATGGTGCACGTCGTGCATTCTTCTATTTCTGTAGAAATAACATCTGAATTTAGTCATTTCTGTGGCAAATTGCAATACAAGTTATGGGACACATAGAACAAGAAAAGGATGGAAAAACCAATATGAAAGAGATTGAATTACACTAGAAAGAACCAAATTTGTGTGTGATAACATGTGAAAAGATGATATACAAATCACACAACAAATCCCCCTAATCTTAAACCGTTGCTTGTCCTCAAGCAAAAAGAGCATGGAAATATGAATGAAGAAATGTCAAGAACATGAATAGATCAAATGAAATGAAAGATGTGCATAAGACCAAATGAACCATGATCAACATGTTTATGCTCATAGCCATCAATTCAACTCAAACACCCAAGAAAGAGATTTTTAGTTCAGCAGGGGTGGCATCAATTTAATGAATCAATCAATTAAACAACACTAGGTATAATTTGGATGACCAAGCCAAACTATTAGTGGATGTGCAACTCAAACTCTCAACTATTAAGGATTACAAAAGATGAAATCTTAGTTAAGAATTGACAATTTTTGTTGTACTCTCCTTTTCTCAAAAATGATAAGACAAAGGATTATGGGTTCCGACACTCGGCTGCTAATGTAGGCTTATGCACACGTGGAGTGTCGGTTGGGGTATTTGACCCTCTTTTAAGACATATCACCTAACCATCGTGGCCAGATTGGACTTACACTAGGCTAGCATGGTATGTGGGCAGATTAGCCATCTTTTAAGGGTATAAGAGTTATTTAAATTTTTCCAAGTCATGGGAGAGTCAACTAAATTGCAATCATTAGCTAGATTTCATTTATTTGTTTTGAAAAATTTTCATTGAAAGAGTGTTTGCAAATGCACTAAGAGCTTGGCAAGGTCATCCCGTATTCCAAATGATGTTGAAAAGTTGATTTACTCACAAAAATTGAAACCATTACATGTTTTAAGCAATCAAGGATGTGAAAGATAAAAGTTCAGGCTAGAAGCATAAACTAGAGTTAAGCACATGTTGATGGCCAAAAGGTTCCATTTGATTAATGCATGCTTTTTACAAAATTTTCAATTGATATTTCTCATCAAAGGAGGACGAACAGCTAAACATAGGGGTTCTTTCCACATATAAACGATGAATCTCATATCATATTAGACTTTCCATCAGAAAAGAAGAACTGAAAACAACAACCAAAAAGTGAAAACAAAACAAAAGTACAAAAGCAAATGACAAGAAGCAAATAACATGGAAGGTAAAAACTAACTAGGATACCAATACCGTCCGGTTGCTCCCCCCTAAGCCTGAAATCAGTAGTGTCCTCACTGATTTAATCAAACTTTAGGAGTTCACAACCGGATACCTATCATGGATAAGATCAGAAAAACGATCTGTCGCCTCCCTGCTCCGGGAAGAACTGACTAACGATGTCAGGAATGTCCATCGGCGTTGCGGATGATGAACCTGGCTGCTGCGGCTGGTCATGCTGGTGCTGCTGTTCCTCGGGAAACTCATGCAGTGGGGCATCGGGAGCCGTGGTCTCCTAGCGGGAGGGGGACTGGAAGGACTGCGGCGCTGGGTAGTGGCCCTGGGAGATGTGCCATGCATCCATCCGGTTGACCATGTCGTGCATATTTGAGTACTTTGCACTCAAATGGTCAAAGCGGGTGTTGTACTGCACGCTCATCTGGTCAAGGCAGGTGTCGAAATGATCAAATCTCCACTGCACGTAGCCGTAAAGGTGTTGAACGTCCGACATTGTCCAACTATACTATGCCTGAGTACTAGTGGACGGTGGCAGAGAAGGAGAAGGAGCTGTTGTTGTAGGTGCTGGAGTAGAGTTGTTGGCGCCGCGAGTAGGTGTATCCTCAGTAGCCTCAGGCTGTAACTCCACCTTCCAAGTGGCTTTATTTTTGATGTCATTTCGAGACGCATCAGGAATAGTAATGAACTGCATTTTTGTGATAAAAACCTTGAACTTAGATGTATTGTTTCCATGTCTTAAGATCAATCCACAAGAGATAAGATAATTAAGATCTACAAGGTTTTTTCCTGGTGCAGGCTCTAATCTAACCAAATCAAGATTCAGCCGCAGTGCAAGAAGACTGATCACTCCGCCACCCATTATGTCACCTGCCTCCCTTTGTTTCTTTTTCTTTGTATCAAGGAGTTTGTTAACAATGTAATAGCCAGTGCTGATGTCCTTATTGTTTGCAATGCACCATAAAAAGAAAAGATCAAGCTTTCCCACCACACCTTGAGTTTCATTCTTTGCAAAGGGGCCGGTGCTGAGAAGACGATGCATAACCCTGAAAACGGGGTTGTGGATTGATGAAGCTCGTGCATTCCTTGCTCTATGCACCGTTTCAGAGGTGATTTCAGACCAGAAAGTATCACTATGATAAGCAGGCGGATAATCAGTGTATCCACCATAATTGCAATTTAGCAATTCAGAGAACCTTTTAAGATCCATGGAAAAACATTTATCCAGAAGGTGTAAACTGATATGCGGATAGGGTGTGCTGCGGTGGTGAGGATCATCTATAGCCTTGAAAGTAGTCAGAAATTCGTAAACCAGGCGGGGATAAGTCTTGCACACTCTAGTGCAAAGGAGATGCAGCCCTAAGAATCTTAGATGTGAAAATACCTCGTTCTTGAAACCCAATTTGTCAAGGGTTTCTTCACAAACATAACGGGAAGGCAGAACTCTTCTTACTGATAGTCCGGATCCTCCTCGGGCGTGACTCGGAATTGAGTGGTGGGAACAAAATCTGCCCGTGGTGTCGCAGTTGGTGGCGCATTGTCAACAGGCGGTGCGGAAGATGAAGAAGGTCTTCCAGAATGTCGACCCGAGCTTCTCTTGGTAGGTGACATTGCTGCCATCAGGATGTGCACGGCGTGCAGATGGAGTGTACGACGTGCAACTGTGGATTTGGGGGAAATCGGAAATCTGTAGAAACGGCTCTGATTTTTGGGCGAGGAGGCGCGATGTGGCGCTGCTGGTTGGACGACGGTGCTGCGGCGAGCTGCGAAGCTGTTGATGGAGAGGATTCACGGCTGCTTGGTGGCTGAGGTTATTGCTGGATTGAGCTCGGCGGCTGAGTGACGGCGCTTGAACGGAGAAGAAGGTGGCGGCTCGTCTGTGCTCATGCACGGCTGTTGTTGCGGCTTGGTGGCGTGCGAGTGCACAACTGGGGGTGCTGCGATGGCGGCTGCTGGACGGCGCATGGCTGCTCGGTGAAGCTTCAGCTGCGGCTTGTGCAGAGATGATGGCGGCGCCTGGACTGAGGACGGCTGTTGCTTCGTTCACGACTGCTGCAGATCGTGGGGAAACTCGGCGGCGATTGTGGCGGCAACCGGATGGTTGAGCGGCGGCGTGCGATGGCGCCCTGGAGTAGCGGTGTCGGCTGTGTTGTTGGTGGTGGTGCTGAGCGGAGAAGGGGGTACGGCTGCTGGCGGCAACGTAACCAGGACGGTGCACGGGCGAGCTACGCATGGCTGGAGGAAGAAGATGTCGGTGTGGCCGCGGCTGCTTCGTCCACGGCTGCTGCAGATCGCGGAGAAGCTCGGCGGCGGTTGCGGATGAAGAAAGGTGGTTGTGCACGGCTGGAGAAGAACTGCGCACAGCTGGTTGACGGCGGAGCTGTTCACGGGCGCTACTAGGGTTTAAACTACTGGGGTCGGGGTGCACGGGCTCTAGGGTTAGAGTGTTAGGCCATGCACTCCGGCCCTTTTTGTTCACATTTCACTTAAAAGTGCACGGCATGCGTTTTTTATGCACGTCGTGCGCTTCTGTAAAATCCGGTTTCAAAATTCTCCTCTGCGTCCAAGTGCACGACGTGCATTTTAACAATGCACGGCGTGCGACATGTGAGAAAGTTTTCAAATTTTCATCGCCCAGATGCACGTCGTGCGATTCTGTGGTGCACGTCGTGCACGTTTCCACAAAGTTTCTGAACTTTTTATTTCCCAGGTGCACGCCGTTGATGTGGCTTTTTGAATGCACTAACAAATTCACTCGGGGTTTATATCCCCGAGCTTTTACCAAAACCAAGTGCAACAATACCACCCGCAAGCGGACGGATCTTATCGCAGTATAGTTGAGGATCGAACCCAAAGGACAACATTTTTAAGAATCTTTGTCAGTTAGATCTAGCCCAAGTAAAACTAATATTTAGAACAATTGGTTGATTTTGGTTTGATTAAACTAATTGCAAGAAAGTAAATGCGGAATAAAAGATGGGTTTGGATCAATGATATGGAATCGCTGGGATGGTACCGGGTTTGACCACCGCTACGCACACAACCACACTCTCTTGAAAACAAACCAAGCACGATATAACACTCCAAATAGAGCTGTTGCAGAACCCCCCATACGGGCGTTAGGTCCGCGTAAGCATCACCATAGGCAGCCGATTTCTCATCGCCATCCGGATCACATGTCTTACGGCTCTGAAGATACAGAAATCCACGGAGGTTGTGAACCCCCCATACGGGCGTTAGGCGCACAGAAGTGTCACCGAAGGCTAGATGGCTCGTCCCCTCGCGGATCATACACTTACGACCTCGATGAAATCCCATCCTATTTCTAGTTTGGGAGTCAGCCGCGTTAACCGATAAACAAGCAGGAAGGTGACATGCGAGCAAACATCGACGTTTAGCAAGATGATGCAAAATCCAACTAAGGTTGTGAACCCCCTATACAGGCGTTAGGCGCACAGAAGCGTCACCGAAGGCTAGATGGCTCGTCCCCTTGCGGATCATACACTTACGACCTCAAGGAACCCATCGGAAGTTATCGTCAAGGGTCAAACATGCTAAACGACGTTCCAACCCATGCCTTGAAGTTATCGCAACATAGGAACCCATGCATTGAAGTTATCGCAACATAGGGAGCACAAAGATGAAAACACGCACATAACCAACCTACAAGCTTAATGATAAACGACAAAATGAAGAGTTATATACATTGCCTTGGAAAGTTTAACAAAAGAACATGGTTTGCATGGGCAGCGGGGCTAGTCCCCGCACCCCAGCGAAAGAGGACTACTCGCTCATGATACGAGATACAAGAAGGATAGGAGAGAAAGATAGATCCGCCATGAGCTCGGTGCAGAGGGTGGACGCAGCTCGGTGAAGAAGATGCGCTCCTTGCGCCGTCTTCTTCCTCTTCTTGGCCTCCTTGGATGCAACACCAGTGGTAGATGGAGTGGAACTTGATCGGTGTGGTGCTCTGGCAGCCTTTCGGCGTCCGGAACCGATGCCTCGAAATGGGGACCCTGGGGGTCTATTTATAGTTTCAGATCTGATCCCAAACGGTTTGGATAAGTTGCTGGAAATATCTTCTCCAAACGGTTTGGAGACCGTTTGGGCGCCAAACGGTCTTGGGACCGCATGGGACCAAACAGTCTTGAGACCGCATGGGACCAAACGGTCTTGGGACCGCATGGGACCAAACGGTCTTGAGACCGCATGGGACCAAACGGTCTTGAGACCGCATGGGACCAAACGGTCTTGGGACCGCATGGGACCAAACGGTCTTGCGACCGCATGGGACCAAACGGTCTTGGGACCGCATGGGACCAAACGGTCTTGGGACCGCATGGGACCAAACGGTCTTGGGACCGCATGGGACCAAACGGTCTTGGGACCGCATGGGACCAAACGGTCTTGAGACCGCGTGGACTTCTTGGGCAACTGGTTTCGTCTTGTTCTTTGTGTATTCCAGCAAACGGTCTTGAGACCGCATAGATCCAAACGGTCTTGAGACCGTTTGCATGGAGTTGCCTTGCTACACCTGCATAAAATGAAAGATATTTAGTTAAAACCTTGATTATTGAATCACTGAGTAGTTTTGTGCATTATGATTCATATTAGGGTGAAAAGATGTGGAATAGATATTAAATTGTTCAAAAAGGTAATTGAAAATCATGATGAGTATGCACTCATCAAAATACCCCGAACTTAAATCGTTGCTCGTCCTCGAGTAACATAAAATTTGAAACTGTTGCCTGATGGAATACTTTCGATCCGTGTGATTTCTTCATCTTCACATCACAAATGTTTTCTTTTTGCTCAGTATGAGTGAGTACCTCAACTTCCTGGGACCACGAAACACGTCTTTCCATAGCTTCGTTCCTGAGTTCGTTTCCCAACAACGCTTCCTCCCCGCCTTTTCCAACACCAAGCATGTCGAAGAGTTTTGTAGGAGTTCAGAGATACCCGTAGAATCGACAAGTATGCATTTGATCTGACACGGGTGTAGTTCAGGATGGTAGGGCATGTATTGTGCCCTTAGGTAGAAAAAGGAGTGAAAGGTGGTATGGAAAGAAGAAGTAAATCTCTCCTCTATTCGACTCGAGATTTTTATTTGTTTTGCAATTTCATTTATTGCATATTTTTTTGTGTGCGCTATGGCATCTTTTGTTGCAGATCTCTCCTCTATTCGACTCGAGATTGCATTTATTTTGTGTGCACTTTGGCATCTTTTTATTGCAGATCTCTCCTCTATTCGACTCGAGATTGCATTTTTGGTGGTACGCCCCTATTTATTGGAAGAGGTATGGAAGAAGCGGATATGGGGAAAGTGGCGTGCCACCCCGAACTTAGGGTTTGGCACAAGTTTGGCTATTTTGGTGGTATTTATGGATGGAGGGATACGAAGATGATAGAAGAAGTGTAGAAGAGAGTTCAGATCAGGATGCAACTTGATTTACAATTCAAAATCGGGTTATTCTCTTTGTCATACTCTGCTCAAATAATGACTTGATGCGGATCCGGTGGGGTTTCTGAGCCCTTGTTCCACTAGTCAGTTAGGAAGCACGACGTGTTTGATCCCTATCAGTTTGACAGATACTTATCATTATGTAAAAAGAATTATGATGTTAGGAATCATAAGTTTCACAGGATGATTTCAGGCAAGTTTCAAAAGTCAGTCCTCTTGAGGATTTGCTTCGAATAAGGAGGATGTTATGATAGAAGATGCATAGCAAAAAGTTAGTTACATTTTTATCAACAAAAGACAAAATTTTATGATAGAGACATATTGAATATAAAAAGAGGGTGTGTATGTGGAAGTGGAATACGTACCACCCACCCTCCACCCCGAACTTAGAGATTTGCTCGTCCTCGAGCAAACCCTAAATTCAAGATGGAGGGGAAATGAAACACCAGGTATGACTGCCGAGAATGAATTCGTTCTGATCACCACCAATCCGATCTCGTGTCCTGAAAGAAAAACTCTCTCATAAGGCAAATTTTATTTAAGGAAAATTTAACTATAAGGAACAAAATTTGAAAAGGAAAAGTAAAATAGATTTATTGGTCGGGTTGCCTCCCGACAAGCGCCTTTGTTTTATGTCGATGGCTCGACAGAGTTCTTCGGAATTATGGTGGGTCCTTTGGATTGTTGAATTCCAACATTATTTCGGTGCCTTTGTCAGCTGGTGTGAAGTATCTTTTCAAGCGGTGACCATTTGCTATAAATTCGCCAGACCCGTCGCTCCATAAAGAGAAAGCACCATGGGGGGAGATGCTTTTGACGATGTAAGGTCCGCACCAACGTGAGCAGAGTTTTCCTGGGAACAATTTTAATCTGGAGTTGAAAACTAGGACTTGGTCTCCCACTCGTATGTCTTTTTGTTTCAGATGTCCATCATGCCAGAGTTTTGTACGTTCTTTGTAGATTCGTGCATTCTCATAGGCTGTCATTCTGAGTTCATCCAGCTCATGGAGTTGCAGAATTCTGGCTTGACCCGCTTGTTTCATATCGAAGTTTATTTGTTTAATTGCCCACCATGCCTTATGTTCAAGTTCGACTGGCAGGTGGCAACTCTTTCCATATATCAATCGAAAAGGGGTAGTCCCAAGGGGAGTCTTATAAGCAGTGCGATAAGCCCATAAGGCGTCGTTGATTTTTGTCGCCCAATCTTTTCGATTACGTCCAACGGTTTTCTCAAGGATAGCCTTAAGTTGTCGGTTGGAGACCTCTACCTGTCCACTGGTTTGTGGATGATAAGGCGAAGCTATCTTGTGTGAGACGCCATATTTTCGTAGAAGAGCTTCAAGGCTTCTTTCAATGAAGTGGGATCCTCCGTCAGATATCACGGTTCTCGGCACTCCGAACCGTGGGAAGATAATATCTTTGAATAGTTTGATGACTGGTTTTGAATCACAGGTGACGGTTGGTATAGCTTCAACCCATTTGGAGACGTAGTCCACCGCCACAAGGATGTAAGAGAATCCATTAGAAGATGGGAATGGCCCCATATAGTCCACTCCCCAGACGTCAAATATCTTGACTTCTTGCCATAGATTCAGTGGCATTTCGTCTCTCTTGGTTATATTGCCAGCTCTTTGACACTTATCACATGATATGACAAAATCATAACAGTCCTTGGATAAAGTTGGCCAGAAAAATCCACATTGCAAAACTTTTAAGGCAGTCTTTTTAGAGCTCATATGCCCACCCACGGGTCCTGAGTGGCATTGTTCCAAAATAGAATGGGCTTCTTCTTCGGCGACACAACGTCTATACAATCCATATGCACAGAGTTTGAAAAGATATGGTTCATCCCAATAGTAATGCTTCACATCATGCATAAATTTCTTCAGAGCGTTCCCGATGTATTGAGGATGGATGACTCCGGCGGCAAGGTAGTTTACTAAGTCTGAATACCATGGTTCGAATCCTGAGACTCTCATAAGCTGATCATCTGGTAGAGAGTCGTTTATCGGAATCCCTTCATCATCCAGAGTGTGGATGCGACTCAGGTGATCTGCCACGACATTCTCCATCCCTTTTTTATCTCTTATTTCAAGGTCAAATTCTTGTAGAAGGAGTATCCATCTGATCAGCCTTGGCTTAGCATCCTTCTTTGTCATAAGATAACGGATAGCATCATGGTCAGTGTAAACGATTACCTTCGAACTAGTAAGGTAGGATCTGAATTTGTCGAAAGCATAAATGAATGCTAAAAGCTCCTTTTCAGTAGTAGCATAATTCCTTTGAGCTTCGTCGAGGGTCTTTGATGCATAATAGATCACATAATGTTTCTTCTCTATGCATTGTCCTAAGACAGCACCCACCGCGTAATCACTAGCATCACACATAATTTCAAAGGGGTGGTCCCAATCGGGAGCTCTAATGATGGGAGTAGTTGTAAGGGATTTCTTCAGCATATCAAAACTTTTGACGCATTCTTCATTGAAATTGAAATCAGCATCCTTTAAAAGTAGATTAGTCATTGGCTTCGTTATCTTGGAAAAGTCACGTATAAACCTTCTATAGAATCCAGCGTGACCAAGGAATGCGCGAACTTCTTTTACATTTGTGGGGACATCTAGTTTAGAGATGACTTCTACCTTGGCTTTATCAACTTCAATTCCTTTGTTGCTAACCTTGTGGCCCAAAACAATGCCTTCCTTTACCATAAAGTGGCATTTCTCCCAATTTAGCACCAGATGTGCTTCTTCACAACGTTTGAGGACCATGGAGAGATGCTCAAGACAGGAATCGAAGGAGCCCCCATATACAGAAAAATCGTCCATGAAAACCTCCATAACTGTTTCAGTAAGCCCTGCAAAAATGGCAGTCATGCAACGTTGAAAAGTTGCAGGGGCATTACACAGACCGAAAGACATCCTTTTAAAAGCATATGTCCCAAAGGGACATGTGAAAGTAGTTTTTTCTTGATCATCTGGATGTATGGGGATCTGATAGAATCCAGAGTAACCATCCAGGTAACAGAAATATTCTTGATGGGCCAATCTTTCTAAAACTTGATCGAGGAAGGGCATAGGAAAATGATCCTTTTGAGTGGCCTTGTTTAATTTTCTATAATCAATACACATCCGCCACCCAGTGACTTTTCGGGTGGGAATGAGCTCATTGTTTTCATTTCTTATAACGGTAGTACCTCCTTTCTTGGGTACAACATGAACCGGGCTCACCCATGGTGAGTCCGATATCGGGTATATTATTCCAGCTGTAAGGAGTTTGATGATCTCACGACGGACCACTTCCTTCATATTCGGGTTCAACTTTCGTTGATGCTCGATCGTTGGCTTATGGTCTTCCATCATGGGGATTCTGTGCATGCACAACGCTTGGCTGACTCCTGTGAGGTCACTCATTTTGTAGCCTATGGCTTTCTTGCTATCCTTTAATACTTCCAGAAGTTGCTCTTCTTGTTTGGTCGTTAAACTAGAGTTTATAATGACAGGACAAAATTTGAGATCATCTAAAAACATATACTTCAGTCCTTCAGGTAGGGGCTTCATTTCAGGAAGTTCTGGTTTTTCACTAATTTCTTCTGGGGTTTCGGTAACCTTTAATTCTTCATAGGTAGCTTCAGGATTTCCTTTAGTAGAGTCGGGAGGTTCGGTGCAGTCCTTATCTTGTTGGTCAATAGGTTCATCATTAAAAAGGTTGTATAGAGAAGTTTCCAAGGGATCGCATGACTTGTGATATTCTTGAGTAAGCTGTGACATCTGCTCAACACAATCTATCAGATAGACCTCCTCCTGTATACTTGGTCTTCTCATGCTTTCAAAAACCTTGAACTCAAGAGTTTCTTTACCTAACCTGAGCAGTAATGTTCCAGCTTCAACATCGATAAGGGCTCTAGCAGTGGCGAGGAAAGGGTGACCGAAGATGAGAGGGTATTTGGTGTCTTCTTTTATGTCCATGATGACAAAATCACATGGGACATATGCGTCCTTGCCTACCTTGACCGGGATGTCTTCGAGAATTCCTAATGGTCTTTTTACTGAATTGTCCGCAAGTTGAATAGTCATAGCAGTTGGAAGCAATTCGTCGAACCCTAATCTCTTGCATAGACTCAGCGGCATAATAGAAATACTTGCGCCAAGATCCGCAAATCCTTTCTTGCATGATGAATCACCGATGTGGCATGAGATTCCGAAGGATCCTGGATCTTTTTGTTTCTTTGGCATCTTGCTTAGTATGATATCTGATGTGGTAGCAGCCAATTTTACAGTTTCATATTCTTCAGTGATGTATTTCTTGGTGAGAAGCGACTTTAGATACTTGGTCCAGGCTGGTATCTCATTAAGAGCATCTAAGAATGGTATATCAACATGGAGCTTCTTCATAGCCTCTTTGAATTTGATGAATCTAGTATCAAGCTTGGTTTCCCTCAGTCGGGATGGGAAAGGAACACGAGGCTTATATACAGGAATATCTGGTTCAGGTGTCTCTACTTCTTCATCGACAACTTTTGCAGAACTTCCCTTATCAGTCTTGCTTTCCTTTGATTGCAATTCCGGTGTTGTCAAGTTTTGGTCTGTCATAGGTTCACTCTCGTCAGAAATAACCACAGTTGTCTTTGTTGGGGGATCCAAATAACTTTTCCCTGATCTTGTGGCGATAACCTTCAGCTGCTCCAGATGTTTCGGATTGTTCTCAGGTTGTCCGGCGAAGACTCCAGCTTGTGGCTTAATACTAGCAGCAAGTTGAGCTAGTTGAGTTTCAATAGCCTTCTGCTGGGCTTGTTGATTGGCTATCATCGTTTGTTGTGTTTGCAATAACTTTTCAATGGTAGATAGCTTGTCATCAGAAGGGATGGATCCTGTTTGACCCTGTTGTTGGTTCAAGCTTTGATACTGAGAGTTATTCTGATAATTATTATAGTTTCTGTTCTGAAAGTTTCCCTTGAAGTTTCCTTGATTCCCAAAGTTCTATTGCTGGTTAAACTGATACCCAGATGGGCCTCTTGGTTGATTATTCGGAACAAATTGATGTGAGTTCATAGCTCCTGAAGGATTTCCGTACTGGAAGCCTGGGTGATTCCTATTTTGATTCAGATTGTAATAGTTCTGCCCAGGGTTGGTGTTAATAGCATTAAGATTTTCCATCTGGCAATTATCTCCCTGTCCACAGGCATTGCTTAAAACAACATCATAGAGAACATTGCATGATAGTGTGGAATGGTCAGTGCCTTTGCACGCTTCACAAAACAAAGAAGTGGACTTGACCTGTTCTGGCTGCCTAGTTGGAGAATGTCCTCTTCCAATCGCAGCAAGGGATGATTCTATGTGATCTTGCTTTGCAACTAAGACTTTCAAAGTTTCAGCTATAGATTTGTAGTCTGGGATAGCGTCAGCCATAGCTACCTTTAAGACTCCTTTACCAATAGATCTGCCCCAGTTGGCTTGATTTTCTGCTCCCAGGGTGACTACTCTCCATGCGCTGTCGTAACTTTGCCGCATGAAGTTCCCTCCAGACGAGGAGTCAAGGAACATCTTAACATCATCCTCCACACCCCTGTAGAATATCTCTATCAGCTGGTTCTTAGGAATTCCATGGTGTGGGCATTTGCGTAGGAGCTCCTTGTATCTATCCCAAGCTTCGGAAAGAGTTTCTCCTGGGACTCCTTTACCAATAGATCTGCCCCAGTTGGCTTGATTTTCTGCTCCCAGGGTGACTACTCTCCATGCGCTGTCGTAACTTTGCCGCATGAAGTTCCCTCCAGACGAGGAGTCAAGGAACATCTTAACATCATCCTCCACACCCCTGTAGAATATCTCTATCAGCTGGTTCTTAGGAATTCCATGGTGTGGGCATTTGCGTAGGAGCTCCTTGTATCTATCCCAAGCTTCGGAAAGAGTTTCTCCTGGGACTTGAGTGAAATTTGTGATTCGTCCCCTGATCTCATATGTAAGAGATGGGGGGTAAAACTTTTCCAGAAAGGCGTTTTGAAGCTGCTCCCAAGTGGTGATGGGTACATCACTCTGCAGTGAGTTGTACCAACTAATGGCTCTATCAGCCAGAGAGTACTTGAAGAGACGGAGTCGAATAGCATCATAAGAGACTCCATTTTGCTTCATCATAGCACACAGGTCAATGAATCTGAGAAGATGACCTTGGCTGTCTTCAGCTTGTTTACCGTAGAATGGGTTGTTTTGAAGCAAGGTTATCCAATGTGCTCTAATCTCAAAGTTGGCAGCTTTGATGGGAGGAGGCTGCACCGGATGATAGACATTCGCGGCCTTTGGGATAGAGAACTCTCTAAGATCCTTCTGAAGTTCCGCTGCATGCGCTGCTGCCTGTGCTGCTAAGATCTCCTGTTGAACCGCAGCTCTAGCTTCTTGCATGAACCTTTCTCTCTGCGAATTGATGGCTTGAGCCACCCTACAGGCTACTTCTTCTTCTTGCACCATTCTGGCTTGATTCTCTCGGATCTGACGATGGAAGGTTCTATCGATTTCGGGATCAAAGCTCGCAGTCAGTCCGAGACTATCCGAACGGTGCATGCACTAATCGTCAAAGAGCACCTGAAATTTGAAAAGGTTTGAAAGTGAGATCCTTGGTGTAGAATAAAGATCAAAAAGATGAGCGATAGTTTCAAAAAGAAAACAAAATCCTAGATTAGTCTTAAAAGAACTAGATTTGACTGACTGATTCCGTTGTCCCCGGCAACGACGCCAGAATTTGATGTGGCTTTTTGAATGCACTAACAAATTCACTCGGGGTTTATATCCCCGAGCTTTTACCAAAACCAAGTGCAACAATACCACCCGCAAGCGGACGGATCTTATCGCAGTATAGTTGAGGATCGAACCCAAAGGACAACGTTTTTAAGAATCTTTGTCAGTTAGATCTAGCCCAAGTAAAACTAATATTTAGAACAATTGGTTGATTTTGGTTTGATTAAACTAATTGCAAGAAAGTAAATGCGGAATAAAAGATGGGTTTGGATCAATGATATGGAATCGCTGGGATGGTACCGGGTTTGACCACCGCTACGCACACAACCACACTCTCTTGAAAACAAACCAGGCACGATATAACACTCCAAATAGAGCTGCTGTAGAACCCCCCATACGGGTGTTAGGTCCGTGTAAGCATCACCATAGGCAGCCGATTTCTCATCGCCATCCGGATCACATGTCTTACGGCTCTGAAGATACAGAAATCCACGGAGGTTGTGAACCCCCCATACGGGCGTTAGGCGCACAGAAGTGTCACCGAAGGCTAGATGGCTCGTCCCCTCGCGGATCATACACTTACGACCTCGATGAAATCCCATCCTATTTCTAGTTTGGGAGTCAGCCGCATTAACCGATAAACAAGCAGGAAGGTGACATGCGAGCAAACATCGACGTTTAGCAAGATGATGCAAAATCCAACTAAGGTTGTGAACCCCCTATACAGGCGTTAGGCGCACAGAAGCGTCACCGAAGGCTAGATGGCTCGTCCCCTCGCGGATCATACACTTACGACCTCAAGGAACCCATCGGAAGTTATCGTCAAGGGTCAAACATGCTAAACGACGTTCCAACCCATGCCTTGAAGTTATCGCAACATAGGAACCCATGCATTGAAGTTATCACAACATAGGGAGCACAAAGATGAAAACACGCACATAACCAACCTACAAGCTTAACGATAAACGACAAAATGAAGAGTTATATACATTGCCTTGGAAAGTTTAACAAAAGAACATGGTTTGCATGGGCAGCGGGGCTAGTCCCCGCACCCCAGTGAAAGAGGACTACTCGCTCATGATACGAGATACAAGAAGGATAGGAGAGAAAGATAGATCCGCCATGAGCTCGGTGCAGAGGGTGGACGCAGCTCGGTGAAGAAGATGCGCTCCTTGCGCCGTCTTCTTCCTCTTCTTGGCCTCCTTGGACGCAACACCAGTGGTAGATGGAGTGGAACTTGATCGGTGTGGTGCTCTGGCAGCCTTTCGGCGTCCGGAACCGATGCCTCGAAATGGGGACCCTGGGGGTCTATTTATAGTTTCAGATCTGATCCCAAACGGTTTGGATAAGTTGCTGGAAATATCTTCTCCAAACGGTTTGGAGACCGTTTGGGCGCCAAATGGTCTTGAGACCGTTTGGGCGCCAAACGGTCTTGAGACCGCCTGGACACCAAACGGTCTTGAGACCGTTTGGGCATCAAACAGTTTGGAGGTCATTTGAGCGCCAAACGGTCTTGCTTTGATCGGACCTGGCTTTGGCGTGGTCGCGCGGCTTTAGTTCTTCAATCGATCCTTGCGCTTGCATCGAACGGTCTTGGGACCGCGCGGGACCAAACGGTCTTGGGACCGTTTGGGACAAAACGGTCTTGGGACCGCATGGGACCAAACGGTCTTGAGACCGCGTGGACTTCTTGGGCAACTGGTTTCGTCTTGTTCTTTGTGTATTCCAGCAAACGGTCTTGAGACTTCATAGATCCAAACCCATCTTTTATTCCGCATTTACTTTCTTGCAATTAGTTTAATCAAACCAAAATCAACCAATTGTTCTAAATATTAGTTTTACTTGGGCTAGATCTAACTGACAAAGATTCTTAAAAGCTCATGCGGTCTTGGGACCGAGCTCGGTGAAGAAGATGCGCTCCTTGCGCCGTCTTCTTCCTCTTCTTGGCCTCCTTGGACACAACACCAGTGGTAGATGGAGTGGAACTTGATCGGTGTGGTGCTCTGGCAGCCTTTCGACGTCCGGAACCGATGCCTCGAAATGGGGACCCTGGGGGTCTATTTATAGTTTCAGATCTGATCCCAAACGGTTTGGATAAGTTGTTGGAAATATCTTCTCCAAACGGTTTGGAGACCGTTTGGGCGCCAAACGGTCTTGAGACCGTTTGGGCGCCAAACGATCTTGAGACCGTTTGGGCGCCACACGGTCTTGAGACCGCCTGGGCACCAAACGGTCTTGAGAGCGTTTGGGCATCAAACGGTTTGGAGGTCGTTTGAGCGCCAAACGGTCTTGCTTTGATCGGACCTGGCTTTGGCGTGGTCGCGCGGCTTTAGTTCTTCAATCAATCCTTGCGCTTGCATCGAACGGTCTTGGGACCGCGCGGGACCAAACGGTCTTGGGACCGTTTGGGACAAAACGGCCTTGGGACCGCATGGGACCAAACGGTCTTGAGACCGCATGAGACCAAACGGTCTTGATACCGCATGGGACCAAACGGTCTTGAGACCGCATGGGACCAAACGGTCTTGGGACCGTATGGGACCAAACGGTCTTGAGACCGCATGGGACCAAACGGTCTTGGGACTGCATGGGACCAAACGGTCTTGAGACCGCATGGGACCAAACGGTCTTGGGACCGCATGGGACCAAACGGTCTTGAGACCGCATGGGACCAAACGGTCTTGGGACCGCATGGGACCAAACGGTCTTGAGACCGCATGGGACCAAACGGTCTTGGGACCGCATGGGACCAAACGGTCTTGAGACCGCATGGGACCAAACGGTCTTGGGACCGCATGGGACCAAACGGTCTTGAGACCGCATGGGACCAAACGGTCTTGGGACCGCATGGGACCAAATGGTGTTGGGACCGCATGGGACCAAACGGTCTTGGGACCGCATGGGACCAAACGGTCTTGGGACCGCATGGGACCAAACGGTCTTGAGACCGCGTGGACTTCTTGGGCAACTGGTTTTGTCTTGTTCTTTGTGTATTCCAGCAAATGGTATTGAGACCGCATAGATCCAAACGGTCTTGAGACCGTTTGCATGGAGTTGCCTTGCTACACCTGCATAAAATGAAAGATATTTAGTTAAAACCTTGATTATTGAATCACTGAGTAGTTTTGTGCATTATGATTCATATTAGGGTGAAAAGATGTGGAATAGATATTAAATTGTTCAAAAAGGTAATTGAAAATCATGATGAGTATGCACTCATCAGCCGTGCATGTTGATAGTGCACGGAGTGTTAGTTTCCAGAAAATTTTCTGAACTTCACGTCTCCAGGTACACGGTGTGCATGTTGACAACGCACGCCGTGCGAGTTTTCATAAGCAATAGCAAACTCGAAGATCAGGTGCACATCGTGCATGTTGATAGTGCACGACGTGTTAGTTTCCAGAAAGTTTTCGGACCACCAAATCTCCAGCTACACGTCGTGCGTTTATAGAGTACACGGCGTGCATGATTCCAGAAAGTTTCCTGTAGATTCTGCATTCCAGGTGCACGACGTGCAAGGTAAAAATGCATCCCATGTCTTTTTCTAGAGCATTCTCTGTTGTATTTCGTATTGAAGTGCACGCTGTGCATTTGGATTTGCATGTCGTGCACTATGCGATTTCTACAGAAAATTGCAATTAGTCAGCAGAAAATTATGACGGATTGAATAGAAGTTAAGTCTAAATTGTTACATTCATCCATGCCCGGCTTATTAACAAAATTAAAGAGTGTTTTTTATTTGAAAAACTTAAAATAAATCTATCCTAATGTGGGGTCAACTCCCACGAGGTCCTCCATTTAGAGTCTGGAGTAAGACTTCTTCTAAGACTTTAGGCATCTTGTAGGGAGCAAGAAGCTCCTTTCTCCACATCTTCTCCACTGGAGTAGCGTTTGTAGCGTTATCCATTAACTTTGAAAGTTTCGTCTTTGCCTTGGAGCTCTACAGCTCCATATGGAAAAATCTTGAGTACTAAGAACGGGCCGGACCACTTGGACTTCAACTTTCTTAGAAAAAGCTTCAATCTGGAGTTGAATAACAATACTTTGTCTCCTTCTTGAAAATCCTTCCTGCGAATTCTTTTGTCATGCCAAGCCTTTATTCTTTCTTTATATAACCTTGCATTCTCATACGCATCAAGTCGAAGTTCCTCGAGCTCGTACAGCTGCAACATACGCTTTTCTCCTGCTCTTTTCATGTCAAAATTCAGGAACTTTATTGCCCATAAAGCGCGGTGTTCCAATTCAAGCGGAAGGTGACATGCTTTGCCATAGATTAGCTTAAATGGAGTAGTCCCAATGCTGGTTTTGTAGGCTGTTTGATATGCCCATAATGCATCATCAATCTTTAGTGCCCAATCTTTCCTTGAATTGGAGACAGCCTTTTATAAGAATAGTCTTCAATTGCCTGTTTGAAATCTCTACTTGCCCAGATGTTTGGGGTTGATAGGGCGTAGAGATTTTATGGGTTACACCGTACTTTGAGAGAAGATTGTTAAATTATTTTTCAGCAAAGTGTGTGCCTCCATCAGAAATAACTGTACGTGGGACTCCAAACCGAGGGAATATAATCTTTTGAAAAAGCTTGACTACAGATTTGGCGTCCGGTGCTTGGGTCGGAATGGCTTCAACCCATTTAGAAATGTACTCACAGGCAACAAGAATATATTGATATCCGCATGAAGATGGGAATGGTCCCATGTAATCCACTCCCCATACATCAAACACCTCAACTTCTAGAATAGAGTTGAGTGGCATGTCATCTCGGCGGGATATGCCTCCTGTTCTTTGGCACCTATCACAATATTTGATGAATTAATTGACATCTTTAAATAATGTAGGCCAATAGAAACCAGCTTGAAGTATTTTTGCAGCAGTCTTTTCTCCTCCAAAATGGCCTCCATAAGGAGAGGCATGGCAATCAACAATGATACTTGGGATTTCCTCTTCAATAACACATCTCCGGATCAGCTCATCGCTTCCATGTTTGAATAGCAATGGGTCATCCCAATAATAAAATTTGAAGTCATGAAAGAATTTCTTCTTTTGTTGATATGTCAAACTAGGAGGTAGCTGTCCAGTAGCAAGGAAATTAGCAATGTCTGCAAACCATGGTGCTTGGATGGATGAAAATGCGTAAAGTTTTTCAATTGGAAAATGATCTTCAATTGGCAATAAATCTCCAGATTATGTGGTCAATCTAGAGAGATGATCAGCAACGCTATTCTCTGTACCCTTTTTATCTCGGATTTCAAGGTCAAATTCTTGCAAGAGAAGTATCCAGCGAATGAGACGTGGTTTGGCATCCTTCTTATTCAGAAAATACTTGATAGCAGTATGGTCAGTGTACACAATCACTTTTGATCCTACCAAGTACTGTCAGAACTTGTCGAAAGCATATACGATCGCAAGCATTTCTTTCTCTGTGGTCGTGTAATTGATTTGCGCTTCATCGAGAGTTTTGCTGGCATAATAGATGGCGTGAACCTTCTTGTCTCTTAGCTGTCCCAAAAAAACTCCCACTACAAAATCACTTGCATCACACATGAGTTCAAAGGGAGAATCCCAATCCAGAGGTTGGATGATTGGAGCCGAAATGAGAGCTTCCTTGAGTTTGGAAAAAGATGCTTGGCAATTGTCATCAAAAACAAATTCTGCGTCTTTTGCAAGAAGAGAACATAGCGGCTTTACAATTTTTGAAAAGTCTTTAATGAATCTCCTGTAAAAACCCGCATGTCCTAGAAAGCTACGAATGTCTTTCACTGAAGATGGAGTAGACATCTTTTCAATTGCTTTGACTTTTGCCCTGTCCACTTTAATACCCTTGTTAGATACCACATGGCCTAGTACTACACCGGATTGTACCATAAAATGGCACTTCTCCCAGTTTAGTACTAGGTTGACCTTTTTACATCGGGCTAAGACAAGAGACAGATTTAATAAGCATTGATCAAAATAATCGCCATACACACTGAAATCGTCCATAAAAATCTCCATTATGTTTTCAATGAAATCGGAGACTATATCCATCATGCACCGCTGAAAAGTAGCGGGAGCATTACAAAGACCGAACGGCATACGACGATAAGCATATGTGCCATAAGTGCATGAAAGTGGTCTTTTCTTGGTCGGGGGGATATATGGGAATCTGAAAAAAACCTGAATACCCGTCCAAGTAGCAGAAATATGAATGTTTTGCAAGACGTTCAAGCATCAAGTCAATAAAAGGCAAAGGGAAATGATCTTTTCGGGTTGCTTTATTTAAACGCCTATAATCAATACACATGCGCCATCCTGTAACAATGTGTTTTTGTATTAACTCATCATTATCTCCTTTGATGACAGTTGCACCCCCTTTCTTAGGTACCACGTGAATGGCACTAACCCAAGGGTTGTCACTTATTGGATAAATGATTCCGGCATCAATTAACTTGAAAATTTATTTCTTTACCACCTCAAGCATATTTTGGTTTAAACGTCTAGGCGGTTCAACAGTGGGTTTAGCATCATCCTCCATATTTATTCTGTGCATACAAATGGAAGGATGAATGCCTTTTAAATCTTCTATAGAATAACCAATGACGTCTTTGTATAAATGCAATTCAGCAAGCAATTTATTTTCTTGATCATTGGTTAGTTCACTATTTATTATGACAGGAGATGTAGAGTTTGGGTCAAGAAATGCATACCTTAGCCCAGGTGGAAGGGCTTTTAATTATACCTTTTTTCCTGTCGTACTATCATCAACTTTGTCTTCAACAAGTGGGGCATCTCCATCAACAGTTGTTGCTTTAGAAATAAAAGGTGCTCCAGAATTTTCAGAATTATTAAATTCAGTTGCATCATCATAGAGATCAACCATCAAATCGACATCATTTTCACTACCATTTTCAATAGGATCAACAATATCAAGTAAGCAGATTTCTTCAACACGTGTGGGTGCTTTCATGGCTTCATAAATAGAAAATTCCATAGCTTCTTCTTCGACACGTAAAGTAAGCTTCCCTTCTCGGACATCAACAAGACATCCGGCAGTTCTCAAGAAAGGCCTCCCAAAAAGAACGGGGTTGGAAGGAACCTCATCCATGTCAAGAACAATGAAATCACAAGGTATATAGAATTTCCCAATTTGTACAAGCACATCTTCCACTATACCTTTTGGATATTTAATAGAGTGATCAGCTAATTCAATAGCCATTCTTGTGGGCTTCAAGTCCCCAAGATCTAATTCTTTCCATAAGGTAAATGGAATAAGGCTGATACTCACACCGAGATCTACTAAACCTTTGTCAAAAGTGGTTCCATTAATCTTGCAGGGCAGTGTGAATGCTCCCAAATCATCAAGATTTTGAGGGAGACGGTTTTGAGTAATGGAACTGACTCGTTCAGAAAGCATAACAGGTTTCTACTTGATCAATCTTTCTTCTTTTGGTCAGAATATCTTTTAAGAATTTTGCATAGGAAGGCATTTCGGAAATAACTTCAGAAAAAGGAATGTTTACATGCAGTTTGTTGATTATGTCCACAAATTTCCTAAATTTTTGATCTTCCTTTTTATTGGCTAATCTTTGAGGAAAAGGTGCAGATGCTTTGAAAAAAGGTGGTATTTCAGCTTTACCTTTCTCCTCGATGTGATTCGGAGTGTTGTCCTCTTCTTTAACAGTTTGCTTCATGTTCTTCTCCTCAGATGGAGAAGGTCTTTCAATTTCAGCTCCACTTCTCAAGATAATGGCATGGGCTTGCTGCCTTGGATTCACTTCCGGCTGACTTGGAAGAGAACCAGATTGTGGAGTCCTTTGCTAATTTAAAGCTTGTTGTGCTATCTGATTTTCCAACATTTTGGTGTGGGTGGAAATTCCATCCACTTTTGCAGAGAGCTGCGCAATAGCATCTTTTAAGAGCTTATCATTTCCTCGGAGTTCCTCATTTTGTTGCATCTGTGTTGATATGAACTTCTCCATCATGGCTTCCAAAGAAGAACCTTGGGGTTGTTGTTGCTGCTGAAAACCCCTGTTATTGAAACCCGGTGGATTTCCTTGACGGTTTACATGCTGTTGTTGCTACTGGCCTTGCTAGAAATTCTGGGTATTGCTTGCATTCCGATAAGAGCAATTGGGGTGATCTCTCCATCTCGGATTATATTGATTGGAATAAGGGTTGTATTGTTTGTTCCCTTGCATCCCAACTGCATTAACCTGTTCAAAATTTCCTTCCATAGCGTTAGGGGCAAAATAAGAAGAAGAAGTGTGTCCTATATTGCCACAGGCTTCACATGTGGCTTCAGCAGATTGAATTGGTAGAGTGGTCATCTTCTCAAATTTCTGTGTGAGAACATCTAACTTTGCAGCAATTAGATCAATGACATCAATAGTATGCTTTCCTCCTTGCTTCTCGGAAGAAGAGCTTGCTGTAGAGGTGGATTTAGCTCCTCTATCCCCTCCCCATTGGCAGTGATTGAGAGATATATCTTCAATGATATCATAGGCCACTCTATAAGACTTGGTCATTAGTGCACCGCCAGTTGCGGCATCTAGAGTCAACCGAGTATTGTAAAACAACCCATTGTAGAAGGTTTGCAGCAAGAGCCAATTTGTCAAACCATGGTGCGGGCAAAGACGTTGAAGATCCTTGAACCGTTCCCATGTATCATATAAGGTTTCTCCTTCACTTTGAGAGAAATTTGTAAGCTGGTTCCTCGAGTGAGCTGTCTTGCTTGGTGGAAAGTATTTTGCAAGGAAAGCATTAAGCAGTTGGTCCCAATTTTTAATAGACTTCTTGGGAAGAGACAAAAGCCACGCCTTGGCTCTATCTCTTAGAGTGAAGGGAAATAGCATAAGTTTGATTCCATCAGCGGAGACTCCATTAATCTTAAAAGTATTTAGATATTCTAGAAATTCTGCAATATGAAGACTTGGGTCTTCATTGGTTGTACCCACGAAGCGATTTTGCTGAATCATTTGCATCATGGAAGGGGCAATTGAAAAGTTGTTTGCTTCCACAACAGGTAGGTCGATGGCTCCACAAATATTTGTGGCAACCGGCATAGTGAAATCTTTAAGAGGGCGATCGTCCTCCATGGCTGAATTGCTTGGAAAAGCTACTGCAGAAGATGAAGAAGATGGTGGTGGTGATGATGGCGATGGTGATGGTGAAGTACCTCCAAATAGTGGTTGTTCTACTCTTCTTGTTCTTCTCAAACTTGAAAGAGTTCGCTCTATTTCAAGGTCTAACAAGGCGGATGTTTGAAGACCTCATTGAGAACGACGCATACAACCTGAAAAATAACAAGAGGAATACACTATGAGGTAATATGGAAATTCGAAAATGATGAAATGATGGTCTAGTCTTAAATACTAAATAGTACTTATTACTCCAATTAAATTATCGTAGCTCCCCGGCAACGGCGCCAAAAACTTATTGGTTGTTTACACTAACGAGTTTCAATCTAAGGAATGGATAGTTTACTCAACTTAACCAAACTCCGCAAGTATACGGAGGTAGTATAGTCAAGGTCGAACACAAGGAGCTGAGCTAATTTAATTGAATGCAACAGTACTAAAGTTCAACAATCTAGACCGATTTTAAAGAGTTGAAAAGGTTTGTTCTATAAGCATAAAGATTAGATTTTAACTACAAGAAATTTAGATTTTAGCTAACAAACAAGGATTACAAGGAAAGTCTGATTTCAGAAGGTTTATAAATCTTGGACATTAGGATTTCACTTACATACCATAGCAATCAAGAGAACAAGATAATTTAAACATACATAAGATCACGTTTCAAGGAAAAGTTGTGTTACATTTCACCTCCCGGTGTAAATGCAACGATCATAACTCAAAACAACACTCTCGTGCAAGAATTTCGTTTATGATCACAAACAGTCCCTCAACTCATTCTTCTCTACTCTCGTAGAATAAGAAGAGTTGCCAAAAGAGCACCTCCATACATTCCTACTTGTCTTCTCAAACTAAGAAAGAAAGCAGAAAATATGCATATAAGGTGGCCAACAATACATGCAAGGAAAGAGTAAACTGGTACTTTCATGGTAAAGAAACAAGAACAAATGCATTTAGTACGAAATTACTTGTTCATTACATGCTATGGCATGGGAGTTACTCTCCCATGCCCAAGAAAATAGATCTACTCGTCCATAGCAATGTACAACAGAATTTCTACAGAATTCTCAATGCTAGACATGATTTAGAGAAGAAAAGACAAGAAGAACTGAAGATGTAACCACAAGGAGCAAGAATTCCAGCTTTAGGAAGAAATTCCCTTCCTTTATCTGCTCCAAGTCGGGCCTGCTCCTCTCTCAAGAAGCTGCTCGGAGTTGGGAACGATGGCTGCACCTTGAAGATGACTAAGGAGAAGTGGAGAAGAAGAAAATGGTCTCTTTGTACAAGAAACCACCTTAGTTTCCTCCCAAATCACCCTCCTCTTCTCTCCTCTGTCTTTGGGACGAGAGAAAACTTCCAAATGGCTGAACCTAACTGTCCCTTGGCTTCCCTCTTTCTTTTAAAATTGTATTTTGAATTTCCGGATTTCTGAAACTGCCAGGTGCACGTCGTGCACTTTTGAGTGCACGCCGTGCACTTCAGACCGTTTTGCATCAGGCAAGACCGCGCACGCCTTGCGCGGTAGATTTGCACGGCATGCGACTTTCTAGAACTTTGTTTTCTGTTTTCATTCCAGGTGCACGCAGTGCATTTTGGTGATGCATGTCGTGCAACATTTCCGAACTTCCTTTTCTCATCTAAACTCCAGGTGCACGTCGTGCATGTTGGAGATGCACGTCGTGCATTCTTCAGATTGAGCGAGCTGATTTCTTTCTGGAAACACGCATGTCGTGCGTTCTCTTAGTGCACGCCGTGCGTTCTGCTGCTTCAGCGATCCAAACTTCCCTGGAATGGTGCACGCCGTGCATTTGGGTCTGCACGCCATGCATTCTTTTGTTTCTATAGAAATAACATCTGAATTTAGTCATTTCTGTGGCAAATTTGCAATACAAGTTATGGGACACATAGAACAAGAAAAGGATGGCAAAACCAATATGAAAGAGATTGAATTACACTAGAAAGAACCAAATTTGTGTGTGATAACATGTGAAAAGATGATATACAAATCACACAACACTTATACCCCTTGGTTTCTTATACAAAAAGGCATCTCTATCCCCACCGAGCTCCCTTCCATTATCCAAGAATAAAGGGAAAAGAAATTAAGCACCTTAACCCTTATAATATCAATATCCATTTTTGAGTGGGATTTCTTTTTCTTATAATAATGGTGAGTGGAATTTCACCTCCTTTGGATATACTCGTTGCCTAGCAAATGCACAAAGGTGTTCACACACATCTGAATCCAACCATTATAATTTTGGTTGAAGGGCCTTTAATTAATTCATTCATTTTTGCCCTAAATCGAAATAGGGTTTCAATTAGGCATTAATCTTGATTATTTTAATATCAAGATTCTCTCTCCTCCAACTTAATTCAAATGAGGAGTCTCTCTCATTTTATTTTCTCTAAATGATTTCAAGAAATATTAGGGACCTTATTGAAGTAGTAATTTGCATATTGAACCCTAGGTTTTGGGTAAATTGCACATTATACCAAAACTAGGTTTTAATGCACAAGGATTGCTTTACAAGCTTAATCTTGGTGCCCAAGCTTGTGAAAACCATACCACTACATCATGTTCATTATTATGATGTCTCAAGATCATAGGAACATCTTATCATGCAACATTTTCAATTTAATCCCTCAACTTGGGTAATTTGCACTTTAGTCCAAAATAAGCAATCATTGCTTCAACATTGTTCAAACAGGACCAAAATTGAATCATAAGTTTCTCATGAGACCTAATTACTTTTCCCAAGATAAGATTAAGAATCTACTCAACCTTATTAGGTAAAACATCTAGGATTAACACATAACCCAGGTCAGGGATGTTACAAATTATAAACCCCTAACAAGGATTTCATCCTCGAAATCTCAAATAAAGGCAACAGACATTATTCATTCATCATATCATCATGTCTCTTCATAACACCTCATTGTTATGGAGACATCATAGAACTTTGATCAGCACAAAGTTTCCTTCACATAAGATTCTCATAGAGTCAATTGAGAACTTAACTTAAAGACATATTTAGTTGCTATGTTTATGCAAAGCATAAACCCCTAACATGTCATGTTCATACTATGTTATATACATATAGACTGGTTTCATGGTTGACCATTCCAGGTAGCCAACATAAACCATCTGACATTTCTTAGATACCAGAATCTCTTACCTTGGTATCAGTCACATGTGTTGAAAACACATTACATTCTCATCTTTCTTTTATCATATTTACAACTTTATTGAACAGGGATCACCTCCCTTGTTCTCTTTCTCATCACATGAGGGTCATAGTTTTACCTCCTCATATATACATAATGATCTGAAGTCATATCAGATCCCTCTTTCTTGTTCTTAAGGTATGATACATTTATCAATACCATATTTCAAATTCATGATAATCATTAGATTGTCTCATAATGACTGCTTGATCAGAGCAATAAAAATGATATCAATCTAAGAGTTTGCATACTCACTTTATCATCAATAGTTGTATACCTGGCCAGGGTTTACAAGTACTGAGATCAAGTAGTATGCACTTACATGCTATCATATTCCTTGATTTTCATATTATCATAAACATAAGATTTAACATCCCTGGATTTTATCCAGACATCTCTTCTATACCTCTTCCTCTTTCATAGAGGTAAGAACAATATAAAGCATTTAAAAGAATACTGAATAGAATTCAAATTCTAGTTCTTATCATTTCTTCCCTATATGGAAACCAATAGGGAAAACACAATCAACAGTCCTCCTTTTTATAACAAAAAGGGTTTAGTGTACTCAACATGTACACGTTTATAACATACCTTGTCCTCACATCATGGTCTTATTAGTCTTATTACTGAAGCAAAAACTAAGCCATGGGATCTTACAGGTGAAAGGTTAAGACCTTTGCACTTACTTAGTGGCTACTGCCCTGGTACACTAGGCATTTATTGCACTATTAGTACCAAAACTTTGGATTTTCAGAATCATTAGGCAAATGTCTCTAAAATTATAGATACCATTCCCTACTTCTCAGCTTATTGCCCTTCCTTGAGCACTTGCCATCACAGATTTATTATCTATCTAAACTCATGGCAGAGTCTACTTTTTTGCCATAAGTTAATCTTTTCAATATTTTCCCTTGTTCCAACATGACTAAGTCATTTAGGAACTCTTTTAAGGCCCAAGATTTCTTTATTAAGGACTGATAACCTAGGTTGTAAGGCTATTATTCAATCTCTTATATGCATTACTGTTGCCCTAATGTGTCCAACAAGAGCATGATCATAGGATTCTCTATCCTGATCAGGTCTTAATGGGGATTCTCAGGCACTCATTCTATTCTTATCTGATCCCTTGCACCTCTTCTTGGTGCAACAACATTGCCCTTAGCAATGTATTCCTTATGCTCTCCAGTCATTTTAAAACTTTACCCTTTCTCTGCACAAGTAGAAATCATTATAGGGTATATTGTAGGACACTAACACAGACTCAACAGCTTAGTCCTATGTCTCTGTAGACTCAGCGAACCTAGAGCTATGATACCACAATTGTAACGACCAACTCGAGAAAACACGATTAACTAATGTGGAAGCGAATCATTTGCAGCGGATTACTGAAAATCATTAAAAATTAAAAAATTTTGCAAAGAGATCCACACATTGGAAATCTTTTTCTTCCAGATCCAAGTATAACATTTATATTCTGATTTCAAGTACATGTCTTGCACTATATCTTCTCGAGATTTACAACATCAGTTGTCTCAAGACATAAAATATAGACAACATATAGCTTCGAGTGCATCAAGCCAAAGTCTCGGATTAATTCATTAAAACACTAACTATAAACTCCGAGGACGTGAGAGTGCAAAGACGACACATAGGACTTTCTAACTATACAACACTTGGCAGCCAGTGCCTCCACCTGAATTATCACTACTGTCCTTGATACTGCTGCTGCTCTCCTTTTTCCTGCAAAAGAGTGTCTGCTTCTTTGTCCGTGTCCACGTAAAAAAATGTTGGATCTCACGGGGGTGAGACAATTGTAAATTGTCCCAGCGGGAGATATAACTCTCCGCCAAAACATTGTTATTGCAGATTATTATATTAGAATCGAACAGGAGTGCTTACATATGAACAAGATCATTATTCATTGTATGAACAGAGAAAGATAATCTCCTTTCCTAAGGAGAATATTGTATCTACTCATGGTAGATTCATAATCCATTTATCTAATTACAAGGAATGTAAAGAGATATGAATAACATTTATCAACTGAAATTGCATAAAAGGAATGTAACATCAGCCAATGAATTTCTGTATTCAAACCTTAAGAAAACATGCTATACGGCTAGTTACATTTTACAATCACACTTATGCCCTGAGGAGATGAGGTATACCGCTCATGCTCCAACCGACCATTGCGAAGTCGAAATTGGTACCATACAAGGTCAAAGGTAGAGCTGGCTACCAAGACCTCCCATATCTCGGTCAGCACGAGATTACATGCAGGACATCTTGTGTCTCTGCTATATATATAGCTTTCCAGGGTATACTGGCAACTTCGCTATCAGAGTTATAGTGGCGTGCTGCACTCTCTTCGCGATCGTGAGATTTCATGTTTATCTCCATCGATCTGACATTAACATTATTGGGAGATGTGTACTACATCTGTCCCAATCTTCGGGAGATTCGTGTTGCATCTATCCCGGTGCAAGTAATGAAGGATTGAGAGGTTTATTGTTTACCTTTCCCCAATTCCCTCATTAGGACGTAAGGATATTTTTGCCCATTTACCCCCACATACTCAAAAGTATGCCCTCCGGGTTTTGCCGTGGAGCACCCGTTTCACCATCACCAGTTTGCTGACGATGATGGATCTATGGTCAGGGCTCTACATGATATGATTTCACTTGATTAATTAAGTACATTATCATGTTCTTCTAGCATCAATCAAGTCCTCAAACATATTTTATTCAGACAAATGCTATAAAGAAACATGTACTATTTTCATCATTCACTTCTCATTCTTTATGAGGCATTGGGATCTCAGTCCCTCATTTCAAAATTGGGATTTCTCATCCCTCAACCACATCATTATTATGCTTATCAACTTTGGGTATTCATACCCTCAATTCATCATTGTCACTGTTACCATTTGATAGGTAATTATTACCTCTGGGTCCTCAGACCAAGGTATTCATGATACTTGTTACACAAGTATCTCACATGGCTCTCAAAGCCTATTAAATGTTTTGTCACATTTCACTAGGCAACAACAACTTATTCATAGGACTCATAAGGTCCATATACCTTTTGTTACTTTTTCTAAGCAACAACAACATTAGGCACATAAGGCCATTCAACATATTTGTTATATAAATGTCATAGCTTAGGTCTGGATATGCTCTTCATCTCATGATGTCTACATGATTAATAGACATGATAACAAACATACAAGTCATTGACCACATCATGTGATACATTAGTAACACCACTATCCTTTATCAGGATTATGGTTTACCACCAAATAGGGCTTTTCACTCCCTTTACCCAAAATTAGGGTTAGGGTTTCCCAACTGACATTAATTAGGGTTTTATGCTTATGTAGTTAGATCAACCCTAATGTATTGATCCACACTTCTAGGAGCATCCAAAGATATCACAGGTGTATGCTTATGATCACTATTCTCATCATATATCATTAATGATCATCAATACAAGGTACAAGTTCACTTCTCATTCTTATTATGGTATGATTACCTCATACCCATTAGGGTGGCCCATCCCCTTTCACAATGTATATTAGTCTATACTCATCAAAGTATATCAACTCATTACAATTTCATTGTAATATCTACATAACACACACACTTCATGTGTTTCTCATCCAAGTACGTTGGATTGAGATGCATTAAGATATTTCAACCTTGAAGTGCTGAATGTGATATCTATTATGTCCTGATGTATCACTTTCTTCTCATTTCTATCTTATTTAGGTTAATCAACTAACCTTGTATTAAGGTATCTTCCCTCTTAATACATTATCCACTAACAAGTCACTTTCATCATATGGTGCATAGGTTACACATTAGATTTGTCCAACTATCTTTAATGATGTGGACTTATTCAATGGTTAGACATTGATGAATATAGGATAACCCATTATCCATCTCTTTAGATATTTCAACTCTTAGGATGTTATCCATATCATTATTAGTGTAGCATACATCATTCCTAAGAGTTTCATATCCTCATCATTATAGAGTGTGTAGGGTTGATACATATGAGTCAAGTTAAATACATGTATTGGGTTAGATGCATAATGATCTAAGCATCATCTTATCTCTTATACCCTTACTCATCAAAATAAATCAACTTCAAGTCAAGTATAGAGCACCACGGCCGTGCAGCCAAGAACGGTCATGCAAAGGGAAGCCACCACGACCGTGCTACCTTGCACGGTCGTGTAAAGTGAAGTCACCACGGTCGTGCAGCCTTACACGGTCGTGCTACAGAAGATCACCACGACCGTGTTACATTACCACGGTTGCCATCATCTCAATTAGGGATTTCACATGTATTCAAACTCGATATAGAATCACCCTCAACTAGGGTTTCTCATGGAATCACCCTCAACTAGGGTTTGAGTTCAATAACCGTGTCAATTAGGGTTTATGTTCATGTTTAGGGTTTCATGATCTCTTTACTTAAGGATCATAACCCTTAATCACCACATGATTCATATTCATGTATGAATTCATGTTATCAACTTCTCAACTTGATTAGGTCATATCAATCCTTCAATCATGTACATACAACTGTGATTAACATAGTGTACCAAGTCATTGGTCCAATAAGCAATTAGGGATTCACCCCTTAATTGGTACTAATCACGTAGGTACTATAAGGATTTCAATCTTTGTACCTTCATTTATTATCATTACTAATCATCATTGGGTCAATAGAACATTCATCATCTTATTTCTCAAAGATTCAATCACATTGGACCTCCATTACATAAGGTATCCAATTGAATTAAGGTTTCCAATGTTGATTCCTTCAATCATTAAATTCATGGAACCAATCATCAATTGGACCTATACTCATACTTCAATTGAGTTAAATAGGTCAACCTTCAACTGATTTGACCCTCAATTGACCCTCAATTGGTCATGAATTAGGGTTTGATTCAATTGAATTAGGGTTTGGAATCGATGATCCATCAACACTAATCAATGCAAGCTTAGTTACTTTGAAACCATTGAACCATCATTCAAATTGAACATGACCTGACCCCAAACGGTCTTGAGGTCGTTTGGATGACAACCAAACGGTCTTGATACCATTTTCCCATCATATCATCAATATCCAAGTCAACCAATTAAGGTTTGGATCATTGGATTGATCACCAAATCAGCAATTGATTACACTTCAACTTAGTGACATTGGATCTTCAATTGCTTAACCATACTCAACCCTAGACCTCCAAACGGTCTTGGGTGACTCTCAAACGGTCTTGAGACCGTTTGGATGAGTCCCAAACGGTCTTGAGACCGTTTGGCTCATCCAAACTTTGGATTCTAGTGAAATTCCATCAAGGTTTGGTCTATTGAGTTGATCAACACATCAGCACATTATTGCAATATGATTTGGTACCTTTGGACCTTCAATTGGTCAACTATACTTAACCACAGACCTCCCAACGGTCTTGGGTGATCCCCAAACGGTCTTGAAACCGTTTGGGTGATCCCCAAACGGTTTTGGAACCGTTTGGACTAATCAACCCAAAATCTCAAATTAACTCATTGGAATTACAGCACTAATTTCAATTAGGGTTAGCCCAATTGATTAGCCTTCAACTCATGATTCCCTTGGAGTTAATCCATCAAATTTGGTGAGTCATTAACCAACATTATTAGAAACAGTAATCTCAAACGGTCAACCCTTGGTCAACTCACTCAAACGGTTTTGAAACCGTTTTCCCAAAGAGTTCAATTAATCAGGTTGAAAATCAGCACTTAATCCAATTAGATTTGCCTAATTGATTAGCCTTCAACCTATGATTCCTTTAGATTTAATCCATAAAATTTGGTGAGTCATTAAACAACACCATTAGGAACAGTAATATCAGACGGTCAATCCCTTAGTCATCTCACTCAAATGGTTTTGAATCTGTTTGCCCAAAGAGTCCAATTAATCAGGTTGAAAATCAGCACTTAATCCAATTAGATTTGCCTGATTGATTAGCCTTCAACCTATTATTCCTTTGGAGTTAACCCATCAACTTTGGTGGGTTATCATCCTACATAATTAGGAACAGGAATCTCAAACGGTCAACCCTTGGTCAACCATCTCAAACGGTTTTGAAACCGTTTGCCCAAAAAGTCCATTACCCATTCGGTTTTGGACCAAATTACCCAGTCGATCTTGAAGTTGAAACCCATTCAGTTTTGAGGTGAATTATCCATTAGACCTTGGGTAAAATTACCCATACGGTCTTGAGTATTTACCCATGCGGTCTTGGGTGTATTACCCATACGTTTTGAGTGAATTACCCATGCGGTCTTGTAGTCCAAATACTCCAAACGGTTTTGAACTCAATTCGATTTTGCAACTAACTAGTTCATGCGGTTTTGAAAACCATTTGCTCATTCCCTTGCATAAGGTGTGTGCTTGTGATGATTTCATCATCATCAACCTGAAAACCTTCGAAATCTACTACCATGTTCATGGTAATTGCATCAACTAATCAAGGGTATTACAAAAAGAGAAATTGAATCAATTGAATTGAGAAATTGAGTTCAATAACAATGAATATGAGTTCAAGTTATAAAACCTGCCTCCAATTGATCTCCAAAGCTCCATGTCCATGGTAACAATGGTGGATGCAACTCCTTTCACCATTCCAAGGCTCGTCCTCAAGGTTTGAGTGAAAAGGAATGGTTAGAATTGAAGAGGAGATTGAAATAGGAAGAAATCCATAATTTATTTTCGATTTCCACCATGAAATCAAGGTGAAATGGATCAAGAACCTTACCAACAGGTTGGGGGTCGTCCTCCAGGTCCTCCCTAGCTCCGTTGGTAGGTTTCCAATCAAAGAGAAGAAGTGGGGTCGAAAAAGCCTTCCATTTGGCTTATAAAAGGTCTTTTTATAAGAAATTCAATGAGAGAGAAAATACTTTTATAAAAGTCTTTTTATTCCAAAATTGTTGCCACCTTCTCCCCCTTGGTTTCTTGTACACAAAGGCATCTCTATCCCCACAGAGCTCCCTTCCATTATCCAAGAATAAAGGGAAAAGAAATTAAGCACCTTAACCCTTATAATATCAATATCCATTTTTGAGTGGGATTTCTTTTTCTTATAATAATGGTGAGTGGAATTTCACCTCATTTGGATATACTCGTGGCCTAGCAAAAGCACAAAGGTGTTCACACACATCTGAATCCAACCATTATAATTTTGGTTGAAGGGCCTTTAATTAATTCATTCATTTTTGCCCTAAATCGAATTAGGGTTTCAATTAGGCATTAATCTTGATTATTTTAATATCAAGATTCTCTCTCCTCCAACTTAATTCAAATGAGGAGTCCCTCTCATTTTATTTTCTCTAAATGATGCCAAGAAATATTAGGGACCTTATTGAAGTAGTAATTTGCATATTGAACCCTAGGTTTTGGGTAAATTGCACATTATACCAAAACTAGGTTTTAATGCACAAGGATTGCTTTACAAGCTTAATCTGGGTGCCCAAGCTTGTGAAAACCATACCACTACGTCATATTCATTCTTATGATGTCTCAACATCAGAGGAACATCTTATCATGCAACATTTGCAATTTAACCCCTCAACTTGGGTAATTTGCACTTTAGTCCAAAATAAGCAATCATTGCTTCAACATTGTTCAGATAGGACCAAAATTGAATCATAAGTTTCTCATGAGCCCTAATTACTTTTCCCAAGATAAGATTAAGAATCTACTCAAACTTATTAGGTAAAACATCTAGGGTTAACACATAACCCAAGTCAGGAATGTTACAATCTGCATATCATTTCTCTTATTCTACATGTATCCTAATGTAATTGTCTCAAGTTTGATTTCTTAAAAGGTGGTCCATGACCAAGGGAATTTGATGTTTAATCATATTTCACTGAGAGAATGACTATATGTTGTGCAGCTAGTTGTGGCCGAAACACTGCCGCGACTTCTCCTCTTCTTTGATCATCAGAGGAGGAAGATGAGGATAATAGTCGTGTGTGTAATTTTTGCTATCTAGGTTGTTGTAGTATCACTTTTTGGTGATCATTTACGATACCAAGTGCAAACCACAAGTTGTTTACATAGGGCAGTAAATGGGTAGAGTATTACCCGTTTACTCTCTACCCAAACCATGTAGGGTAGGATAAGGGATAAGTATTTTTTTACCCACCACTTCTTTATCTTTTACTCACTTTACCCTCATCTAAAGAGGGTAGGGTAAAAAGAGAAGTTTACCCTATCCTCTTTACCCATTTATCCCTTAGTACAAGGTTAAATTATTAATTTCATATATAATATAATTATTAATGCCTACAAAATCCCAAAAGGCCTCATTACTACTTTATCAATTTCTACAATTATTTGATTCAAGCAACTTTATTAAAC
Organism: Alisma plantago-aquatica; assembly: GCA_963693085.1. Classification (NCBI taxonomy): domain Eukaryota; kingdom Viridiplantae; phylum Streptophyta; class Magnoliopsida; order Alismatales; family Alismataceae; genus Alisma; species Alisma plantago-aquatica. The sequence continues at coordinate 564,972,366 of OY856410.1, read as the reverse complement.
AATTTGTAACATGTCACACTTATATGCTCATATAAAAATAATTTCCCATTGGTAAATAATATAAAAAATGGTAGACCTTATTGGTATATATAAATGTTGGGATACGTATTAGTTTTTTCAATATATATCATTATTACTACTCTCTAGAATTAATTTTAGAAATATATTGTGTTTGATGAAGGAAATATAACATGAAATCATTGTCCAAAATTATGCATTTTTATCTTTGTGTTGATTTTACCCATTTCACCTGTTACCTTACCCATTACCCTACAGGTAAACAGGTGCAGGTAAAAGTATGGTAAGGGATTTGAGAAAAAGAGTAATTACCCCAGCAACTCGCAAATTTGATGTGGATAAGTATAAAAGACAACTTTTACCCTATCATGTCCTACCCATTTATAGCCCTATGCCTATAGCACCCAATTAATGATTGTAGTCGTTCCTGCCGTACACACTGGCTTGAACTCTGCAGTGGTATGTTATATCACTTACGAAAATGATTAGGTCACGTGCCAAAATCGTCACGCGCTCGTCAAGCGCAGGGGGGGAATGGTTTTGGAAAAGTTGAGAAGTTTTGACTTTTTGGATAGGTGGTTTTACCTTTTGCTGGGTGATTTTTCCAGGGGAGAAGCTGATTTGGGGTGTATGACATGGCGAGTTTTAATTGGACGAGTTTGTGGAGGTTGTGTAATGGATAAATATATTTGTTTTGTTTATAGCTTTAATTTGTTGACGAAACAAAAATCATTAGATTTATATGAAAAATAAATTTCAACAAGACTAATATTGATATATTTTTAACAAAAAATGATATGAATAGGTGATTATGGTTACCAATGAATCATTTTGGGCGTCAATTAACCATCTTTGTTGTCAATTAGTCATTTATGGGCGTCATTAAGTTATGATTGGGTGTGAAGTACCCTTATACCCTATTTAATGCGCATAACCATATTTGGGCGTCATTAAATTATTCTTGGGTGTCAAACAAACCTATTTGGGCGCCCTTACGTTGTTTTTAGTTGTCAATACCTTCTTTGGGCACCATTTTTATACTTTTGGGTGTCAATGAACTATTTGTGTGTCAATTAATCATTTTTAGGTGTCAAACGTCATTTATGGGCGTCTTTATACTTCTGGGTGTCAATGAACAATTTTGGGCACCATTAAGTGGTTCTTAGGTGTCAAACAGACTTATTTGGGCGTCGTTATGTTGTTTTGGTTGTCAATACCTTATTTGGGCGTCATCTTTATAATTTTGGGTGTCAATGAACTATTTTGAGCGTCAATTGACCATTTTTGGGTGTCAATAACTATTTATGGGTGTCATAGCATCTAAAAATGGCTAAATAGCACCCAAAATGGCTAAATAGCATCCAAAAATTGCTAAAATTCTTGAGTGCCATTCAAACTTATTTGGGCACCATTACATTATTTTTAGTTGTCAATACATTATTCAGGTGTCATCTTTATACTTCTGGATGTCAATGAACTATTATGGGTGTTAATTAACCATTTTTGTGTGTCAATAGTCATTTATGGGCGCCCTTATGTTGTTTTGTATTATAAATTACCTTAAGTGTTTGTTTGTCAATTATCTTAGATGTGATTTAACGTGTACAATATTTATTTGGACATCATTTTTATATATTGAGTGTCAATAAACCATTTCTAGGCGTCAATGAAACATCTTTGGGTGTCAATTAACCTATATATATTATTTTTGTATTTTTTTCAAAATTATGTCAATATTAGTCTTGTTAGATTGCATTTTTCTAACAAATCTAATAGTTTTTTTATTTCATCAAAAAATTCATTACGGTTCAAAAGTTATCAGCGGAACAAATTTATTTGCCTATTGTATAATTTTAAAAATACCACACAGCCACCATCTGCCACGTTGAGGTGGTTTGGAAGCTGGTTTGGGGGCTGGTTTTATCTACGCGTGATGGGCGCGCGACGTGTGAGTGTGACAAAAGTTTAACTCTATCACTTAGCCCCTGTTTGGAAACGGCTTGGGATTGGCTTGGACTAGGATTAATGTTTGTCTTATTAGTCACGTCTGCGCCACATCTGCGCCACATTTGCAAATCCAGTACCATGCCAGTCCGAGCCAGTCCTGTTTTCCAGTTGCGTGTTTGGTTTGAAATCCTGAAACGGCCCCGTTTTGGTTTCCGTTACACCCAAAAGCAGGCTTGGCCCAGTCCTGCCAGCAGCAGGTTTAAGAATTCCAAGCTGGTTTAGGCTCTGTCTTTTATGTATTTTGTTTTATATAGCAGACTGAAAATCACAACTTACGAGGCAAGCCAGATTGGTTTGCCAAACAGGATCAAACAGGTTTGACATAGACCCAAACCGGTTCTAATCCAAACAGGTTTGACATAGACCTCAGGTTTGACATAAACCCAAGCCTTTTCCAAACAGGGGCTTATTGCCTGAGGTGGATCCCTAATGAATGAATGGCGCTGTTAAGCATCTTGCGTGCTCGTGACTTTTCCCCAACAGCGCACTAGCTCAGTGGGCGGCTGTCCTGCTTGTGTGGGAGGTCGCGGGCTCGACTCCACGGGATAAGTAGGGGTAGGTGGGGAGTTTTGGGTTATGGGGTGGGTTGAGAAAATTAAAATAAAAAAGTACTCGTGATTTCTCGTACGTCTGGCCGGTGCGATCCGGTGGGCTGAGAAAATTTAAAAAAAAAAGTGCTCGTGATTTCTCGTACGTCTGGCCGGTGGGATCAGGTGGACGATGGCGAAGTTCGTAGCCGGACATGCTGGTCAAACAAGAGTCACTTGGCCGGCTGATTCCGCGGACAAAGCATGTCGAGTTGACCAATAACTTCTCTCGATGTATATAATGATTTCTAACGCAACTCAAAGATCTCTTGCTTCAAGACACAGTGGGATCTGTTGTGTGGAGTGGAGCGGATGGAAGCTACATAAGGCAGCAGACAAGGTGATGATTGATGATTGCCATTCAATCATTCATCCCGTCTACGATCAATTTTTCTATGTGTTTCCAAAGAAATCCTAGCCAGCCCACTTATAGCCGCAGCCAAGCCACTAATTAGTCCCATAACCCTGTCCGGAATACTGGATATATACTTTTATTAACTTGCCGCCACACGCCACGAAAAATGGCTTGACATATTTCGTAAACCAGCAATGGCGAGACCATGCAGTGTGCATCAGTACATGGTTGCTATTTCTAGGATCTTTACGGCATGTTTGGTTCAAGGGATCCTCTTAAGGATAGGACTCCCAATCCTATTGATAATCGAATCCCTTGTTTGGATGCACCAAAAGCAACGAAAGGAAGGTAAGTGAGCCGGACTGGAGTCCTTAATGGCCGGGACATAGAGTTCTCGCTCCCCCCCTGGTATTCGTCCGGGATATAACCCCCGACCCCTTACGCAAGTTCCCGATATTATGCCGAAGCCTGCGTGTGGCGCTTCTAGCCTCCGCTCTCACAGACGAGCGGTGGTCTCTGCCGCCGTCACGACCGCTATCTGTTGGCTTCCTCACACAGACGATCTCCTCCGTCTTCAAAGTCGCTGCCCTCTGACTCCTCACACACGGCGGCCTCTTCTAGCTTCCATCCTCACGGCTGATGTGCCCTTGGTTCTTCAGGTACGGTAGCCTTTTGTTCATGACAATCTCTTCTCCGTGGCAAACTTCTTGGCTTCTACACCTCCGTCTCATACAGCCAGCGATCTCATCATGGACAGCAACCTCTTCCTCCTTTCTGGGCTAGCCAACAGTCTCGTCGTCCTTACCAGGCATTACCCACAGCCTTCCTAACACAACAAGACCAAGCTTGTACGAAAGTTCCCCTTCTATCATCCAAAGCTATTGTGATTGTATCTCATGACATCGTTCATTGCCCTTTGACAATTTAAGCTGCTAGTCGTTCACAACAATCTGCATCCAAAGATAATCATATCCCAAGATGCATCCAAACATGAGACTGGATAAAAGGTATCCCATCCTCCACCTATACTTACCCATGCTATCCTTCTCCCTAATCCATTCAAATCCCTTCCCTTAAACCAAACATGCCGTTATAGAAATAGTTGATCCATCTTTGCGTGTTTGTAAGGTGGCAGTTAAATACTTGAACGAGACTATCTCTCATGAGTCTCATCTCATGCATACCCTTTCTTTGGAAACACGATCAACAACAGCGACGAACGATGATAGTGCGCCTAATCTTCTGCAGCAGTTGTTGTTGCGATCCACCTGCTCCATTCATCTCCCACTACGATATGTCTCAAACCTTTTCTTCCCACTTTTCTGTTCCCAGCTTTTCTCCGGAGTCTAGGGAAGAAGGCCTTTTCAGTTTTCACCCTTTCTAAGGTAAAGTATCATCGAAGGATGCAGCGAGGAGGAGAACCTATACGTAGGGAAAAAGGCGGTCAAAGACTAATAAGGAACTTGACGCCGATCATTAGAAGCTGTCATGAACAAAAAGACACACAATCAAGGACATAATTCTCGCGGTATCATGTTGGGACGTATCCTCTTTAATCAGTATCTCTTTTGGCCTTTTCGTTCGCTTCCTTTCTAATAACTGCTCCTACTAATTGTTACCCTGTTTGATAATAATCGTGTGTGTAACACATACCACTTGCCAATTCTAGTTGGAGTACTTCTTAATGGCTAAAACAGGGTGAAGTAGACGGTGATATTATAGATGAACCAAAGAATCCACTAATAAAAAAATATGGTATAGGTAACTTACTCATTTTGAGTGACATTCTTATAAATCATATGTTGTAATATGTACAAATTTGTGTAATATAGACGACATATATATATTAACAATCTGGAAAGGCTTGCACCCAATAAGCGATAAGCATTTGAATCACCTACTTTTTAAAGGGGGTATATTCCTTAAGTGACATGTACTTGAGCAACTTGTGTTCAACAAGGGGGTATATCTTATAGGTGATAGGCATATCTCTCATATAACCTATAGGTGGCATGCATGTCGGTCACCTAACCTTTAGGAGAGATACATGCGAGTCAAACAACCTTTAAGTGATAGATATGTGAATCATCCAACACTTTTCAACTACGAAAAACATCAACAAAGATCATATTAGGTTGTATTCACTTCAAGCCCAAATCCAAATTGTTGAGAAATTAATCAACAAGTGTACATTCTAGCTTTATCTATAAAATGTTTCTCTTTGGCATAATTCATCAAATTTTAGAAAATATCAAGAGTCAAATACAAATATACATATTTTCAAATAAATATGTTTATATGTATTTCGTACGACCAAATCAAGTATGTTTAGAAATATGCATTTCATGTTACCATTATGTATATCCATCAAATGACGACACCGTGTATACGTATATATCACTAGCTAAGGAATTTGAATTTCTATCTTTACATATTTTATATTTTGAAGGTCGAACCTTTTTTATATTATTTAGGGACTCCTAACTATAAGTTATGTAGACTAGAAAATGGCCGGTGTGAACATGTAAGGCCATGTCTTCTTAAGTTACTATGACTACCCACTCCTGCAAATATCCACCATTGAAGGAAATCCACATGAACAAGGATCATCATCTCAATTTTCCAAGATCCTAACTTAATAAATAACAAATAATTACAAAAAAATTCATTTCACAAACTTAATTTGTACAAAAGGATGCTAATTTCTCCTCAAAATTGTTTATGTAATTTTCATTATAGAATATACTACATGTGAAAGAGAAATGATTACTACAAGGAATATGATATTATGTTTTGCTATCTAAGTGATCCTCCTTTTGACTTTGGCCAAAGAACTTTAATATATTCAACTAAAACTCCTTATTGTCAACAACAACTGCCTAAAATGCTAATAAACAACATACACTTAGCATATTGATATATTGTGTATGTGGTTGTTGTATAAAAGTGTGCATATATGTAGTTAGGAGTGAATCGGATAGTTCACTCCTTGTTCCTGGGCATCAGAGAGCCATGAATAGGCACTTGCACGTCCACATGGTCTTGCTGGACCGAGTGAGACTCCTGCCTGATAACGCCCATTTTATGGCTATTTATGACTCATGTTTCGTTGTCAAACCTACCTTCTAAACTTTTTTCCTCTCCGTTTTATCAAGTTATTGTATAATAATAAACCACACTATGCTCCTAACTCTTTTCCCATCTTTTACATAGTTTTCCCTCATTTTCCCACTCAAAGTCAGCAAAAAGGCCCATCCCGACCCACTTACAACGAATCGGCCCTCTACTGGCCGCACGACACGCCCACTTACCCGTCGCGGTCATTGCCCGATATGGCAGCAACTTGACACGGGCGTGTCGTGCGAGGAGGCCCCCGACGAGCGGCACACTACCTACCCGACAGAGAGCTTTTGCCCGCCATGATTAATCACCATGATATGGGCGTGTCGCACGCTTCAAGTCACTCATCGGAAGCAGTTGCCCGCCAAGGTCACCCGATACATTCGCAACCCGATACATGACGGCCTTTCGTGTCGGGCCACACGCAGGTGTCAACCATCCCCGAAGACATGTGAACGGAGTTGATTAAGGACACGTGGCTCCACGAGAACCGCAACCTCTTCCAACCGCTGCCTATAAACAGTAGCTACATGACTCTGATGGGATGGGTAAGAACTTCATGAAAGCTAACTTTGGAAAGCATCTAGAGCTAGTGTGTCGAGTCCCAAGGCGTGTCGGGCGACACTAGGTGAGCACACCCCCAACCCGAGAGGGGCGGGAGTGGTTCACTTAGAACCCGTCCCGGTAGCCGCAGCAGCCCAATAACGACCAAGAAGGCCACCTGATGTGTCGGGTTCCTAGATGGACTCCTACCCGAGACGGCTCGCCCACTACACCCAATACAAGGAACCCGAGAACCTAAGTCATCTATAACTCGACACGATACCGAACCCGATACGGACCACCTGTCACAGTGTGTCGCCTGAGAGGGTGGCAACCTGACACGACCGTATCGGGTAGGGTGCCTTGACCGATACGCCTGGCTGTCATGACATGTCACCTGATAGGGCTAGCCGCCCGACATGGGCATATCGGGAAGAGCTCCTAGCCGGTATCGGGTTAGCAATACCTTAGGGGTTTGCCATTGTATATCTACCTACTATATCAAGGAGGTCAATACCTATTTTCCCTTTTCAACATTTTTACTTTCCTTTATTATGCATTGTAACTAAACCCTTTACATATCTGTGCTTATGGAATCAGTGGAGTTTCATATCTGTTGTTCTGTGTTTGGTTCCTTTTTGTTGAATGATTTCTTTATAGCATCTAAACTCTAGCCTGTATGCTTGGATCATGTTTTGACTAGCTATCGAATCGTGTTTCCCGTTTCAACTCCTTCGAGAAAGGGATGTTGTAACTCTAGAGTTTAGTCTGATCTGGGAATATGAGAGTACCCAGGATTGGGGCCACCCTGGTTTTCTTTCCACTCCAACTTATGCCTATTACTCTTGAGAGAGGGCATTGGCACATAGTTGGAGGAACTCTATTTGAGAGAAGAGAGTGCAAGATGTATTCCGATGCCGCTTGTTATGCCTAAGTTTTCATCCTTCATGCTTTACCTTGACGATAGTTTTATCTCCCCGGATTCTATTTTACAAAACCATTATAAAAATCTCTTAATCCCAAAACTTAAATCTTTCTTGTAACTCCTTTTGGAGATAGGGTTTTCTGTTTAATTCTTTGTGATTCTTTTATGTTACAACAACCTTTTATTGCACCCCTTTTGATGTGCTTAGACAAGTGAAACTCAAGTTCTGAAGCACTGTTCTTCCTATCCCTGCGTTCGACCCAAAACTACTTCGACCATGTGCTAGTTGCAGGTGTCTTAAACATTCAGGTACTATAAATTATAAATGTCTGATAACCTAGGCATGTCTCCATCTTTTGGACCCATATTTAAGGCTCGTCAACTTTTTAGCACCGTTGTCGGGGATAGGCAATGAAAACCGTTCTAAGAACTTGAGTTTCACTTGCACTTTGCCAAAACCTTACACATATGCATATAATACTGCAAATACATATATTGCACATAATATTTACTGTTCATAATACTAATACTTCTACACCTCTCCCCTTTTTCCAGGTACTTCTTTCTCTCTCTTTTAGGTCATCCTTGCCTTAGCAAGCTATGGCCAATCAACCTCCTGTGGCTCCCTCTCGGCGATCGTTCCACCAAGTTAGGGTGAATGAAGAGAGGAATATAATTGTCACACAACCTCTCAACATCACTAACTTTGAGCTGAAGCATGATTTCCTTCAGCTGCTTCAACACAACTGGTTCTGTGGGAACTCCTTTGAGGAGAACCCGTACAATCATCTAACGACGTTCAAGAGGACGTGTAACACTTTCAAGATCAACAAAGTCTCATTGACGCATATCTACAACCAGTGCTTCCCGTTCTCTTTGAGGGATAAGGCACTAGAATGGTATACCAGCCTACAGGATGGGAGCCTTCCTGACTGGGATCATCTCGTCGATGCTTTTATCTCAAAGTTCTTTCCCATTGAAAGGACCATCAAATGCCAAAACAAGATCACTAGGTACTCTCTGAAGCCTTCAGAGAATCTTCACGAGACTTGGGAGAGATTTCTGAGTTATCAGCGTGAATGCCCGCACCATGGTTTCTCTAAACCGAAGCTGATCACCACGTTTTACAACGGGGTGTGTCCTACTGAAAGGAAGTCTTTGAACGCTGTGGCTGGCAGCGACTTCTTGGGAATGAGTGCCCAGAGGGCTCGAGAGATCATTGAAAACATGGCCACAAACCAACAAGATGGTGAGTATGACTGCGAGTCAATGAGCCATACCACTCCAGGAGAGTCCAAAGCAATGGAAGCTCTTGTGGCGAAGCTCGAAAAGATTGTGATTGATGTTCAGACCCTCAAAGAACAAGGTTATAAGGGAAACATTCGGTAGGAGGCTGTAAGAAGCTGTGTAACTTGTGGAGAACCTGACCACACATCAGATTTCTATCCGCACACCACACCCAAAGAGGAACTTGATGAGAATAGTACAAGGAATGTGAGTTTTGTTCAGTATCGAAGACTCGATCATCCTGATTTTTCTTACGGGAAGACTAGTGCTGTAGAAAACTCTCACCAGCTGGTGGGTGGGAAACCTTCGGAAGGACCATCAAATTAGTAACGGCAGACTGGGTTTCAACAACAAAGGACTTATCAACAAAACCAGTCACAAAGGTCATCTATGATGATGGAGCTTATGTCCTTTGCCAAGAAGTAGAACGACCTCAATGAGAAGATGCACAAGAGTTCTGTGGATAGCACTGCTCTTTTGAAGCTGATGCAACAACAGATGGGTGGCTTTTCTACCCAGATAGGGGAACTCCAGCAGCATAATAAACAGATAGATCAGCAACTGGAAAGCCTCCCCCAAACCATTAACCATCAGGTGGGGTGTTTCCCATCTAATACTGAAGCCAACCCACGAGGCCATGAGACTGCGAAGATGGCCGTTCTGAGATTAGGAACTGTAGTTCAACCAGTCGTTGAGAAACCAGCAACGCCAACAACAACACCTGCAGAAGAGATCAGCCCAGAGATTATTGAGGAAGAAGCTCCACCTAAGTCAAAGAAGGTAGCTAAAGACATCTCGTCTGAAGAACGTCCAGATAGGTATGCACCCCGCATACCCTTCCCAAATAAGCTGGTGAAAGCCCAGCTAAAGAAGAGGTACAAAATTTTTATGGCCGCCATTAAGAAGCTGCATGTGGACATCCCGTTCCTGGATGCCATTGAAGAGATGCCCACCTATGCTAAGCTCCTAAAAGACCTAATAACAAGGAAGAAAAGAGGAGAAGATGTGGAGACTCTAAAGCTTGCCAAGATTTCTAGTTTCTTTATTAAGGCTACTATGCCATCGAAGAAGAAGGACCCATGGGCCTTTGTAATCCCCTTTTAAGTTGGAGACAATGTTACCCAAAAAGGTCTAGCAGATTTAGGGGCCAGCATCAGTTTGATGACCCTGTCCCTTGTGAGGAGGATTGGGCTCACCGATATGGTGAGCACCAACATGAGGATACAACTGTGATCACACCTTCACGAGGCCGGTTGGAGTTGTTAAAGATGTGCCAATCAGAGTGGGGTGATTCTTTATCCCTTGTGACATTGTTTTGATCGACACCATAGAAGATCTGAGCTGCCCTATCATCTTCGGGTGCCCTTTCCTCACTACCGGTCGAGCTCTTATCAATGTCGAGGTGGGAATAATTACAATTCGTGTTGGAAGAGATCACATCGACTTCAACATCGGTGATTGCATGAATACCCCCTCATTCTTCGAATCTTCCTATTTTATCGAAAGCTATCAGCAGCTTTGTGACAAAATGTAGGAAGAGAAGGCCATGGTGGACCCTTTGATGCAAGACTTAACTGGCAAAGCACGAGAGGTCGATGACCCTGAAGTCAAGGACTTGCTAGCTTGTTTGGATATTGAAGAAACAACCGAGGATGAGGATCCTGTTGAGACAATCATGTATGCTGCTCTCCACTAAGACCATGTCGAAGCACAGATGAAGGAAGTCTCACCAGAGTTAAAAGTTTTGCCGAAAGGTCTTGAGTACCATTTTCTAGATCAAGAGAAGATGCACCCAGTTATCATAAACTCAAGTTTAACCGATTGCCAAAAAGATCAGTTACTCAAAGAGTTAAGGCTACGGAGGAAAGCCTTGGGTTACTCAATCAGAGATTTGAAGGGGTAAGCCCCTCTGTTTGCATGCACAGAATTCATTTGGAGGAGGACTCTAGGCTGTACGCCTAGCCTCAAAGAAAGCTGAATGAGAAACTTTGAGAAGTAGTGAGCAAAGAAGTGGTCAAGCTCTGAGATGTCAGAATTATCTATGCTATTAGCGATAGTACATGGGTGATCCCGATTCAAGTTGTCCCAAAGAAGGGAGGAATGACGTTAGTCAGAGGATATGACGGAGTGGAGGTCGCTACTAAAATGGTCACTGGATGGCGGATGTGTATAGATTATCGGAAACTTAACACCGCCAGCCGCAAGGACTATTTCCCTCTTTCATTCATTATTCAGATGCCGGAATGTCTGACTTATCATTCTTATTTCTATTGGTTGGATGGGTACTCAAGTTTCTATCAAATTCCCATCCACTCTGATGATCAGGAAAAAATGACTTTCACCTGCATCTTTGGAACTTTTGCCTTTAGAAGAATGCCCTTCGGGCTCTGTAACGCACCTTCTACCTTCCAGAGGTGTATGAATGCCATCTTCACCGATCTGCTTGAGGACAAGATGGAAGTTTTCATGGATGACTTCAGTGCGTATGGCAGCTCATTCGATGATTTCCTGAGCAACTTGTCTCTAGTGATGAGACGATGTGAGGAATAGAGTCTCACCCTGAACTGGGAGAAATGTCATTTCATGGTTCAAGAAGGTATAGTTCTGGGGCACAAGGTGTCCAATAGAGGTATCGAGGTTGATCCCTCCAAGATCGAGGCTATTTCTAAGCTCCCTCTGCCAACTTCAGTTACAGGTATACGAAGTTTTTTGGGTCATGCCGGTTACTACCGACGGATCATAAAGGACTTTTCTAAGATAGTGAAGCCCCTTTCCAACCTTCTGGAAAAAGATGTGAAGTTTGACTTCACAGATGAGTGCATGAAGGAGTTCTCAACTCTGAAGGATGCTCTAGTATCTGCACCCATTCTCCAATCCCCTGATTGGAATCTTCCATTCGAACTAATGTGCGATGCCAGTGATTTCTCTATCGGGGCAGTCCTAGGGCAAAAGAAGGACAAGAAACATCATGTCATATTCTATGCAAGCAAGACCCTAGATGAGGCACAATAGAATTACACGACGACGGAAAAAAATGCTAGCCATCGTGTACACCTTTGACAATGTAAGGACCTTGACCCAGGTTTTGGGCTAACCCTATTTTCTTTACTTATGAAAGGTGCTTAGAACCTTAATCTAATCTTATAATATGTTTTGTTATCATGTGACAAGCTCATTTTTCCAATTTGGTCCTGTTTGGATGTTGTTTGAGCAATGTTTGCTTGTTTTGGACCAAAGTGCAATTTACCCAAAGTAAGGGGTTATATTACAATATGTTACATGTAGAGCATGCCTTTATTTTTCTTGCATCATTAAAAAGAGAATTATGCCGTGGGACACCTTGTGGAGGACCTATGTTTCAAGTTTGAGCTTGGTTGGTTGATGTTTATGCTTTTTGTGCTAGTTTTGGTGTAAATTGCAATTTACCCAAAGTGGAGGGGTCAATGTGCAATTTATCAGCTCTATAGTCTTCTTTCTTCTGTGTGACATCATCTAGAATGAGTATGGGTGATGGGGCGCCTTGTTTGGTTTATAGATGAGGAATGACATCTTTATATGGTCTTTATAACATATATGTGTTACATGTGTCACCTTGTCCTTTAGTGTATTGGTTAGGACATGAAGGTGTGTCGCCCAAAAAGGGTGTGTCAGCCATGGCAGCTGCCCAGCTGCACGATACAATTCCTAGTGTGTATCACCAGGCCATGCATGAGCTGCTAGGGTGGCAACAAGTGGCGTTATGAGCTAGAGCAAGTGGCACCTTGGTTTATGTGGTTATGACACCTTTCTCTTGCTACCTCTCTCTTCCTTGGTGTATATAACTCCCTTACTCCTTAGCAAAGCAATCCTTTTTGGCCACCTCCCTTCCCCTACCTATATGTGATGAGCAAGAGAGCTTTGGGAGCTAGGGAAGACTCCCATGGAACATGGAGGGGCGAGCTCCTTGGCCATGGAAACTCCTTGCTCAAGATCTGACCTTGGTGAGTCATGCTTCTTTGCTAGTTCTTCCTTATTCTTACTTCTTCACCTTCCTCTTTCCCTCTCGGCCATGGATAGGCCCTTGATAAGAGTAAGCAAGGACGTGGTCATCTTCCCTCCTTTCTTCTTCTTGAGCTATACATAACCATGGTTTCTTCTTCTTCTTCTTCCTTTATTTCTTGAGGTGGTGATGATGGTGCCGAAGGCATGTTTGGAGCTTTGGATGGGTGTTGTTCTTGGAAGAGAACATTTGTTTGCTACTTGGATCATGGAGTTTTGTTCCTTTCATGGATATCCTCTTAAGGCGGGTTATATAACTCTAAACCATCTCTATTATGCACTATCTCCATATATGTATATGATGGTTCTTGTACTTAAATCGTTACCTTTTCTCCATATATATGGAACTTGGAATCTTATCTAATGGGAATGCTACGTGTTATTACTGTCTTTAGCTTGTTTTCCTTGTACAATATGGTAATGGGTGGCTAGAGGTTGAAGATGACTTGCACGAAATTAATCTTTGGCCGATACAACTAGGTTGCCCGATATGGGTCTCTACCCGATATTGTACCTTGTTCTATAGCCTATGCTTTGGTTGATGGTTATGGAAACACCCCTTTCTCTCCTTTGGACTTGAAAGGTGAGCCTATGACCTAGACCTATGGACGATATGATGAGTTGGTAATAGTTGCACCTTGATGCCCGATATCCCCTATCCACCCTAGAGACAAGCCTTGGACGACATGGTTGCTAGACCCTTGGATGGGCTCTTGGCCGATATGTTTCCATGATGAACCTTTGAGTGTGTTGCCCAATACCCCCTTCTAGAATTGATCCTTGGGTGATATGATAGGTGAACTCTTTAGTGACCTTGTGACTGATATGTACATCTACTCAAGATGATGGTAGTTGGCCGACACAACCCTAAACCTTGTATCTTGGTCGATATAGAGCCTCAACCATAGCTTGGGCGTTAGAGTTGCTTTGGGAGACATAAGTGGTCTACCCTTGTGGCATGATATGTTCTTGAGGCAGAATCCTTGGTAGGTATGCTTGCTTGGGCGTTAGGTTGATCCTTGTATCCTTGGTCGTTATACCTAGTAAAGCTGAGTTGGTAACCGTTATGGTCCCTTGGCCGATATCCCTTGTGGAGACGATGGATGAGCGATACACTATGTTGAGTACCTTGCCCGATACACCTTGTAGAGGTGGTTTCCCGACACACCTAGTCGATATGGTTGGATGATACACCATGTGCAGAGGATGCCTGACACACCTCCCTTGTCTTGAGATGAACTTGGCCATTGGGTGGTGCTAGCTTGATGCCCGACATGGCCTTGGCCGATAAACTCTAATAGTTTGGTGCCCGACACAAGCTTTGGATGACATCATCTTGTCTTAGTGAGCTTGGCCGAGACGAGAGGATGGACGACATGGCATGATGCCCGACAGGCTAACCCTAGATGCTAGCTGTTATGCAGCTTCATGGCTATGCACGACATGGTTCTTGGTGCCCTGGCTGATAGAAGTTGTCCATGGACGATACAAGATGTTTGTGTAGTAGGGGCACCTTGGGCGACACCCCTTTGACTGATAGGGTTGTTGTGGTGATGTTCCTCTATCCGATAGGCTTAGTTGAGATTGGCCGTTACCCCCTTTTGGTGGAGTTGGATCTTGGACGATACACCTAAATGTGTGCTCTGCACAACACACCTTGTGATAGGTCTTGGCTGGTATGAAGTAGTCTGGTGATGCCCAATATGATATCTTGGACGACATAGAGGTGGTACCCCTTTGGCCGATATGGTCACTCTTGAGGACTAGCCGATAGAGGAAACCCTAACCTTAGCTGGTGTGCACGATAGGCCTTTGGCCGACATCCTTGTGGTGATGCACGATACACCTTGCCCGATACCATGAGAGATGATGGGACCTTGATGCACGATAGAGGGTGAGCAGTGGTTGGCCGATATGGTGGTGAGTTGCCTTAGGGTTGGAAACCCTAGTCGTTATACCTTTGGTAAGGGTATTGCTACCGGGCATATCCTTTAGTGAGGGATGGCGCGGCCGCTAGACCTCTAGTGAGGGTTGAGGGAGTTTTGGTGAGGGTTTTGATGACCCAAAATGCATATAGCTAATGTATGTGGTCACCTTGAACCCTGCACCTATGTTAGATAGGTTGTGACCACAGTATGTTTGAAAGAAGATGTTGTTGCTACATGATGTGTATTTTACTACGCGCTAAAACGCAAGTATACGCGTCGAGTAATATAGGCCTTGTGAGGCCCGAGTCGAACTCAGGGATACGTGAATTATTGGAGACTTCTACTAACTAATCGCAATCAGCTAGACCGATTAACAAAGTAAGGTTTTGTTGTTCAAATTAAAAGAAAATAAAAATTAAACAAAGAAAACAATCGATTAAAGGTTAATTTAATCAATTAAAAGGATATCTTTAGGATGGCGGTTTCACCGCGGATCAACATTGTATTAAGTTTCATATCATTCCTCACACTTCTCTCTCTATCCGGGTAATGGCCTGAAATCAGAATTACCCACTGTCGTGGTGTAATTCACTACTTAGATTTAGGTTGATTCCACCGTCGTAGTAATCATTCCCCTCAACTAAGTGCATTATAAACGGTCTCTCAGTTCCCACCATAAATTTTACAACTCCTTTGTCAAGGGTTTTATTAATTAATGTAGAATTCGTCTCTTTTCAACTGTTAATCCTTCCGTCGAAGTGATTAAGGGCATTAAGTTATTATTATGGTGATCAAGCATAACAATAGAAATGGAGAATATGAATCTATACCACGGATATGAGAGAAAAATATGAATTATCAATATAAAATCATCATACAATGTATCCCCGGGCTACTCCCGGTCCTAAAGATTGAGGGTTTTAGCCTCTCATGTTCATCTTACACGAATACATGGTAGAAATTGGGGAATTCATAAGAAAAACGTGAAATAAATGGGAAAACCCCTGAACGGAGAAGAACCGGTGGATCCTTGGCGTAGAACACAAGCTTTCCCCGCCTGTCGGTGGTGGAAATTGTCTTCGGCAGCGTCCGAATCACCCGGAATGAGCTTCTCGGCCTCCGTTCTCCTTTCTCTCCTCCTCGGCACTCGTGCAATCCAAAAATGAGATGATCACGTCTGGGTGGCCGTCATTAGATATATGTCCCTAATTAGGTCGTCAAATAACAACAGCCGTTTGATCGAGATCAAAATAGATCCAACGCATATCTGCCGGCGTCGATACCATCGACGCGGGTCGATGGTATCGACCCAGCGGATTAGCGGCAGCTTTCCTTTCTTTTATTCTGAGCGCCTGTGGTGATCTCGATACCATCGACTTGGGTGTCGATGGTATCGACTCCTTTAGCGTCGGTTGTTGTCGTTTAGCGACGCTGTAGCTCTCCTTGTGTCGATGGTATCGACTTGGGTCGATGGTATCGACACTGTATTGCTTTTCTCGGCTGACAACCTGTGGCTTGGTCGATGGTATCGACTTCCGTCGATGGTATCGACGGAAGCAGATACTTGTTCTTCCTGAAATTTCACAACAGGCCCAAGTAAATCCACACAATATATAATAAGATGATAAATAATGCTCAAAATAGTAAAACAAAGGGGATTTGATATAAAATGATGGCAAAGACCAAATAAAGTGAATTATGCAATAATATCCATGAAAATGAGTAATTAAGGCACAAAACACATATGAAATAGGTCTCTAAATGCGACTCAAAATCATCGCATCAAACTCCCCTAAGCTTAAACATTGCTCGCCCTCGAGCAACTAACCCTTAGAAAAGAATTGCAGATGTCAACTAACAATCAACACATCACCTCACATCCCACATTACTCCCACTGGACATTCTCAAACCGGCCTTTCCTAATCACAGAACAGTAATTACCCTACAGGCGACAATAATCATCAATAAAAGAAATTATCCTTCAAACCGATGAACACTATCACATAAGGCAGTTAACATAATAAAATTTGCCGATTCAGCATTAGTGCATCTTGTGATCGCCTACACTACGTTGCTCGCCCTAACTACCATCTACATGGAAGCAGTTCTCCTGATAAACATGAGTGAGGAGAAAATCACGGTGGCCTACCAATCCGAGCAACGGGTGGATGGAATGGGTGGTTCATGGAAGAATTTGGAAGTATTACACAGTTTCAAAATGCATACAACAAAATGCCCTAATTGATGCCAATGCACATTGAAAATGCCCTAATGCTTAAAATTAGGTGGAATGATGCATGCACTAACCTTCCACCTCAAAAAGAGATAGAAATCTAATTAAGCCACATCATGTACTCAGTTTCCTTGTTATGCAAGTGATATTATGTTCCTTTCTCCCTCTTATTCCATTTCCTTCTAAATTCTCTTCTTTTTTTTTCATCATTTTTTTTTTAGATTTTCATATTTTTTTTTCTTTTAGCCCACATATCCATAATTGCTTAGAGATACATGTGTTAGGCTATTTTCTTCATGATTGGAAATCTTTGTACTAATGCGAGGGTATGGAACAATTTAGATCACTTTTCCGGTCAACTGAGGTACATGGTGTACTTATGCATGAAAATCATGAAAGTTATGAGTGCAACTACATGACATGCACCTAAAGGTAATGTGCAAGAATCACTATCCATTTTTTTTCATTTTTTTCATTTTATGCAAAAATATGAAAATAACAATGCAAATCCTATCTACATGCTATGCACGCAAGAAGGAATTAAAACTGTACTTTACTTCCAATTCTTGGGTGGATTATGGAGAAATATGAAGTGGAATGATCACAAGATTAAGTTACTGAACCTTAGAAAAATATCATGTGTCCCTCCTTACTGACATGTGTAGTAGTTCAAAGGGTTCTTTCTCATATATCCAATTAAGGTCTCATTACTATTTGATTAGGTTAGGCTCAAACAACCGTTACTATCCACTTTTCATGAGTCAATGGGGGTGTGAGTGTGACATATTGCTTCAAAGTTGACATAATCAATCATTTTCATAGGACAAGTTTCCCAAGGACAACCAAGTTAAGCTATCCAAAAGACACAAAAATTTTGAAATTCCCTTAAATTTCCCATGAAAAATCGAGATGACAATTTTTACGACATCCACAATTAGACTAGATAGATGTGGATCCTAAACAAACACTAAAATTGCAAGAACAAATAATAAAGCAAAAACAACTAAAGAAAAGATAAAAGATAGAGCTGTTCCAGCCACCCCCCTAAGCTTGAATCCGACTATGGCCTCATAGTCAAAAACCAACTTAAGGGTGGAACAGTGATACCCGATCAGTCCGATGGTGGTGGAGGTGGGTCGTGGGATCCGGATTTGCTCGGGATGATGTGACTGCATTTTTCCAATAACCCCACCTTGAATAACTGACACCGACACTGCTGTGTGCCCGTCGATACCATCGACGGAAGTCGATGGTATCGACTCGCTGATTAGGGCAACTGCCTCGCGAGTCCGGCCGCCGCCTTTTTCATTTGAACATGTCGATACCATAGACGTACACATCGATGGTATCGACTTCACTGAGTCGATTTCTTCTGAAAATCTCCAGAGATCTCGGTGGTATCGACTGGCATGTCGATACCATTGACCTTTATTGTGCAACCTTCCTGTAGGTATGTCGATACCATCGACGGGACCGTCGATAGTATCGACTCAGTGCGATTTTTGCAGCTGTCAATCCTGAACCCATGTCGATACCATCGACCAGTGTGTCGATGGTATCGACCCTACCTGTGCCTGCACATTCAACAAACGGATCAAGGTATCATTTTTAAACTAAAATTTAAATGAAATAAAAGCAATCTATGACTAAAATTAAACTATCCTAATGTACCGATGGTTGGGTTGCCTCCCAACAAGCGCCCTTGTTTAGCGTCTTAGGCTAGACGGTGTGACAATCATCATCTTTTCACCTTGGGGACTGCACTTAGAGGATCATGCGGTAATTTGAATTCAACACGATCTCCTCCAATGCCCAAGGACAAAGTACCTCTTCCTAAGGCAGTCACAACGTCTGCCGTTGCTTGAAACGGTCTTCCTAGGAGAATTTCACAACTTTGGAGCGGTGGCATATCCATGACGACAAAATCCACCGGAAATATGAATCTATCCACTTTGACTAGAACATCTTCACATACTCCATAGGGTCTCACTGTAGACCCATCCGCCAATTCAATTGTTGCAGCCAACTTCTTTATCTCTTTTAACCCCAGCTTTTGAAATGTCGCCAAAGGCATGAGATTTATGCTAGCGCCAGAATCACATTGCGCTTTAGGGAAATGTTGACCACCTATTGAGCACGGTATGTAAAAACCTCCTGGGTCCTTTCTCTTCTTTGGTGAACTCCCTTGGATCATAGAGCTCACCGTCTCATTCATCCAATAAATTTCATCGTCTTTTATCCGCCTCTTCTTATTGATGATTTCCTTGATAAACCTCCCATAGGCGGGTACTTTCTCGATCATCTCCACTAATGGAATATTGATGTGGAGTTTTCGGAATATCTCCAGAAATTTCTTAAAGTGACGATGCTCTTTCGTTGACTTAGGATTAACCACATTTGAAACATCTGCTGCCTCAACACGCCTATGAGGTGGCACATAAGAGCTTTTCGGGGCTACCTCCCCTAAGCTTGCTTCAATTATTCCCTCAGACGTGGGCTTTGGCGAGACATCATCAATAGTGGCAGCTTGTTGTGGTTCCTCTCTCGCCTCAGATGTCTCCACATGTGCACAAACAACCTGCACCTGCTCCTCTTGCCTAGATGGAGAGACCATACTCACAACTCTCTCTGATTTTCTGAAGAAATGGTTTCCACCCGGCAATCTATAGTAAGTGCGTGGATACGGTATCGCCGGTGTTGCATTCACATTGAACGTCATTTTTCTTTCTTCTACAGCTTCTTGCACCTGAAATTCCTCATTTCTTACCATAGACATGTATTTGACCTGATGATGTGCTTGAGCCACGTTCGCATTCTCCGCTGGTTTCTGTTGATTGGCGTGCTTGATGGCCGCCACTTCATTTGAAATCTGTGCCACGGTGGTCTCTAATGCCCGCATCTGTGCTCCATGGCTTTGCAGTGTCTGCCCAAATTTGGTTAGAATGTCACCTTGAGATTGTAATTGTTTACCAAACATGGCCATCATCTCTTGGTTTTGCTGAACCATTTGACTTAGCAATTCAGTGTTCTTTTCCTCGGTTCTTTGCTGTGGTTTGGCATCCGGATCCTGTAGAAAATTATTCAGATCCTTCCATGAAAACTTTTTATCCTTTCTCCATGCATAGTCATTGTTTCTATAGCCCTGTTGTTGCATGAACTTCACTTGGGCTTCCTCATCCTCAGATGCATCTTCCTTAGTTAGCAGCTTCTTGGCTAGAAGATCTAGCTTGTCGTTCAGCTCCCTAACTGTTCTAGATTCGCCGGCAGCCTTGACATGTTCTACTACACCTCTGTCGCCCCATGACTGTTTCCTAGCCATGTTCTTCAGTATTTCCCAGCATCTTGTATCAGTGTTTTAAAGAAAAATCCAGAACCGGCCGAGTCCAAATTGCTTCTATCATGCTCGGAGAGAGCAAAGTAGAAGATCTTCACTTGGGTTTCCTTGTCCAATCCATGGTGTGGACATCTCCTCAACATGACTTGAAATCACTCCCAAGTCTCAGAATAGGTTTCACCCGCCTGTTGGGTGAAATTGTGGATCTTCCGGATCATATCATTGGTCTTCTCAGGAGGAAAGAACCTCTCGATGAAAACCTCCACCATGTGATCCCATGATTCAACAAACTCGTCGTCGAGGTTATGAAGCCACTCTCTTGCCACTCCAGCCAAGGAACTCGGGAATAACTTGAGATAGAGCACATCCTGCGGAAATCGATCTATCTTCACCATATCGCAGTTCTCCACAAACTGACTAATGTGTGCCACTGGATCTTCATTTTTCAGTCCGTGAAATGCATTGGATTTGACCAAATTAATCAGTGCTGGGTCGATCTTGTATGTAGGTATGTTTAGCCCCTGTTTCTTTATAGGCCCCTTTGATGCCGAGGAAGAAGACGCCTTGATCTTCTCCCATATTGTCTGTGCTTCAGCCATTACTTCTTCTTGTTCTGGCTCAGATTCAGAATGTATATCACTGTGGTGTTCCTCCTCGTAGTAGTCCTCGTCCTCTGGTCCCGCAGATGGAACCTCAGGTGTGCGATTCACGTAGTCTCGACTACGTGTGTGCACCATGCAAAGCACCTGAAATATGGAAATAGGGGTTCAGTACAATGCTTTGAACGAGTCAACACAATTATAGAGAAATAAAGGAATTTTTTGAAATTGTTTTAAAATTAATAATAATAAAAAAAAAGTGTGGCCTAGAATGGCCGCTCTTAGCACTCAAAGTGCCAATAATTCGCCGTATCCCCGGCAACGGCGCCAAAAACTTGACGTGTATTTTACTACGCGCTAAAACGCAAGTATACGCGTCGAGTAATATAGGCCTTGTGAGGCCCGAGTCGAACTCAGGGATACGTGAATTATTGGAGACTTCTACTAACTAATCGCAATCAGCTAGACCGATTAACAAAGTAAGGTTTTGTTGTTCAAATTAAAAGAAAATAAAAATTAAACAAAGAAAACAATCGATTAAAGGTTAATTTAATCAATTAAAAGGATATCTTTAGGATGGCGGTTTCACCGCGGATCAACATTGTATTAAGTTTCATATCATTCCTCACACTTCTCTCTCTATCCGGGTAATGGCCTGAAATCAGAATTACCCACTGTCGTGGTGTAATTCACTACTTAGATTTAGGTTGATTCCACCGTCGTAGTAATCATTCCCCTCAACTAAGTGCATTATAAACGGTCTCTCAGTTCCCACCATTAATTTTACAACTCCTTTGTCAAGGGTTTTATTAATTAATGTAGAATTCGTCTCTTTTCAACCGTTAATCCTTCTGTCGAAGTGATTAAGGGCATTAAGTTATTATTATGGTGATCAAGCATAACAATAGAAATGGAGAAAATGAATCTATACCACGGATATGAGAGAAAAATATGAATTATCAATATAAAATCATCATACAATGTATCCCCGGGCTACTCCCGGTCCTAAAGATTGAGGGTTTTAGCCTCTCATGTTCATCTTACACGAATACATGGTAGAAATTGGGGAATTCATAAGAAAAACGTGAAATAAATGGGAAAACCCCTGAACGGAGAAGAACCGGTGGATCCTTGGCGTAGAACACAATCTTTCCCCGCCTGTCGGTGGTGGAAATTGTCTTCGGCAGCGTCCGAATCACCCGGAATGAGCTTCTCGGCCTCCGTTCTCCTTTCTCTCCTCCTCGGCACTCGTGCAATCCAAAAATGAGATGATCACGTCTGGGCGGCCGTCATTAGGTATATGTCCCTAATTAGGTCGTCAAATAACAACAGCCATTCGATCGAGATCAAAATAGATCCAACGCATATCTGCCGGCGTCGATACCATCGACGCGGGTCGATGGTATCGACCCAGCGGATTAGCGGCAGCTTTCCTTTCTTTTATTCTGAGCGCCTGTGGTGATCTCGATACCATCGACTTGGGTGTCGATGGTATCGACTCCTTTAGCGTCGGTTGTTGTCGTTTAGCGACGCTGTAGCTCTCCTTGTGTCGATGGTATCGACTTGGGTCGATGGTATCGACACTGTATTGCTTTTCTCGGCTGACAACCTGTGGCTTGGTCGATGGTATCGACGGAAGCAGATACTTGTTCTTCCTGAAATTTCACAACAGGCCCAAGTAAATCCACACAATTTATAATAAGATGATAAATAATGCTCAAAATAGTAAAACAAAGGGGATTTGATATAAAATGATGGCAAAGACCAAATAAAGTGAATTATGCAATAATATCCATGAAAATGAGTAATTAAGGCACAAAACACATATGAAATAGGTCTCTAAATGCGACTCAAAATCATCGCATCACTACACATGTCAATGTGACACAGGTGTATGACTACAAGTATGGGCCATGATGTGTGTTCCTATATAATAATAAAATATGATGAACACAAGATGAAATGGGTTGTGGACCTTTGTGCAGTGGTTAATTATGAGTAATGATAGATGAAACTTGGATAAGATTAGATGGTGGATTATGGTGTATGATCCTTAAGATAATCCTTAGGGATGATGACTCGATAGTGATGGCGTGTTTATTTATACACCGGTCATGACATTAATCTGCATATGTCCATAATATTCCAATGATATAAACTTTAATCTTGGTGATATGATAATCAAAGACATGTTCATGAGATATGGGCCGTGATGGATGCTCACATCTTGATAACAATAAGCTAAATTAACTACAGACATAGCTATGAACATGGATGTTGTTCCAATCCAGTACATCGAAATCATTGATAGCAGGATAATCATAATATGTTCTCTAAAGGATCTATGTTCTATGTTTGGTGATCTAGTTATCTCTTTCTTATGCAAGCTAACCATGCATGATTTATTGAATTCATAGCCAAGTAAGAACTATGGTGACTATATGCTTATGTGCTTCGTATAGCACTTGATATATGTGCAATATCTAAGTAATAATGATATGTCTTGTTGATGAGATAACATATATCACCAGTATAATGAGAAATGCATGTTGAGGTGTGATCCTCTAGTAATGACATGAGGGATTGATATTCCCTAATGATGTTGATGATGCCTTGAGAGGCACTGGTGTAATGTGATGAACTCAGGGATTGATATCCCATGATGATATGAAATGATGAAGCCTTGAGAGGCAGTAGCACTATGAGATGATGTGAGGGATTTATATCCCATGGCAATGTGATGATTGTTGAGGGCAATTGAAATAGTAGTAGCAATATAATACCAATGTAATGAATCTCATGTTGTTCATGTTTTACATATGGTTGCTTAATACAACTTGATTGCCCCAACAATCTACTTAAAATACATTAACTAATTACATATGAATCTCTCATGTAGTTTGCCCTGGCCATAGATCCATCATTGTCAGGAGATGGTGATGGTGAAATAGGTTCTCCTGCGGGTTAACCCGGAGCGCATATTGTTGAATATGCGAGGTTTCTCCTAGCCTAAAATAGAGAGGACGCGAGTGCAGCTACGGTTGGAGACTCGGGATATGTGTAGAGCATGGTGAACAGGCACATGGCTCAAGATATGTGAGATGGGAGCATGAATGCGTTCATGGCTCAGAGAACGGTGAATAGGCCTGTGGCTCAGATATACTAGCACCGAGACCTGTACCGAGGCGGGCTAGGCTGAGGGTAGCCTATGGAGCTGACCCTGTGGCTGAGGCCACTTAAGCATGAGACTACGGCCCTACTTGTGTTGTACTCGTGCACTGACCACGAGGTGGGAGGTCGTGGAGTCCGACTCTTCCATTGACCTTGTATGGCATCAGCTTAGGTTTCGCAACTGAAGGTTGGATTTGAGCGGTACAGCTCACTTCCTCAGGGCATAATAATTTGTAAGTAAGCCGTATAGTATCTTTGCTTAGGGCAAACACGAAACATTGGTTGAGGCCTTGTTTGTATAGTTGCTCTGGTTTTACACTTGTAGTTTATAATATATTCCTTATATCATGTGATAAGATCGTATAAAGCTTATCTTATCAATCATGTTCCATAAAAAGTACCTGGTTATAGGCCTCATAAATATCTTGGTAAGATTGCTAGTAAGAATAGCCCTGCTCAGTATACTGCTCTTATTATCTGCTTATATCAGTTATCTGTGATCATAATAAAGCTGGTAGAGGGTTATGTTTCTCGCTGGGACTGTGTGTCTCACCCTGCTGGTTAATAACCCTTTTTAGGTGGACGTGCCTAGCGAGATGAAGATCATGTGGCTACGGATGTTATGCGGAGGTATCGTACCTGGTGGGATAGATAGCGTCTAGCAGTAGAGTCCTATGTGTCGTCCCTGTACACTCAGGTCTTCGGGAGGGTTTTTCGATGTTCCTCGTACAATGATTGATGTATGGTTTTTGATATGCATCTTGATGTAAAGCATCCTGCAATAGTTATTTCATGTAACGAGATGATGGGAAATTATGTTGTAGCACCTTAGAAATATGCTATGAAATAAAAAGTGTTGGCTCTGATATTATATGTTTCATCTTGTGGTGCTTGTTGTAAATCGGTTTTAATTTCCTGTGATTTTCGGTAATCTGCTGGTTAGCATGTAATTGTGTTTTGTTGAAGATGAGGTGTTATAGTGTTGGTATCATAGCTCTAGGTTCGCCGAGTCTATAGGGATACTAGGACTAGGATTAGGATGGTGTCTAAGGTTGGACCGTGACATAACATATGGTGCATACTACCTAATCTCAATACTTGATGCCCTGGCCAAGTATTCAATTATTGAAGACAAAGGTAAGTATGGAGCATTAGATTGTTTCCTCCTTGATTACTCTGATCAAGTAGTCATTCTGGAGTAATCT
This sequence comes from Alisma plantago-aquatica, assembly GCA_963693085.1. Classification (NCBI taxonomy): domain Eukaryota; kingdom Viridiplantae; phylum Streptophyta; class Magnoliopsida; order Alismatales; family Alismataceae; genus Alisma; species Alisma plantago-aquatica. Next base: position 564,947,015 of record OY856410.1, on the reverse strand, counting down.
AAAGAGCATAACAAAATTAAGAATATGATGAGATAAGTTCTTGAAACTGTAATCTCAAGAGATATGTATGATAAAAGACAGACTAACTTATGATAACAACGTAAGTTAAAACATAGAACTTATACAAGATAAAGAAAACACCTGAAAGCAAAGATAAGGTTAGAAGAAAGAGAAGAATAAGTGATGAGTAAACATGATGGAACCTAAGATAATCTCAGATCAACCAATGAACGTTAAAAAAATGCGAAAGAATAAAGTGCAAATTTGTGATAAAAAAACCCAAGAAGATGATCCTTGTTCAATAAAGATTATGTGAAGAATAACGATCTTTTTCATAAAGAGAAAACAAAAATCTGATATAATCAGGAACTTATCATGATTATGATGAAATGGTAACAAGAGAAGAAGAATAATGACATGTAATGGTATTGATGTTTCTTGTGCTGAGTACAAGGAACCCAAGAAGATACAAGATAAGAACAAGAAGGAACAAGGTTTAACATTGCATAAACAATTGGAAACTCATGTAAGGATCAAAGAAAGTGATAATATCCTCCCCTTTGATATGAAACCATAGATGTTGATGGGTTGATGGGAAGAGTTTGTTCTTTTGCATCCCTTCCTTTCGAGGGAGTGGCAGTCAAGTGGACCTTGTGTCACTTGATATGTGCGCCTTTGAAGTGATCTTTGTTTGGATACTTCGAAAAGTATCAATTGATCTTGGACTTTGGTTTCCAAGATGGGGATGTGTTACAACCCCAATTTTGGGTTCATTTGCTGAGAAATATAATTTCTCATATTAAAGATTTTTGAACGAATAAATGATATAATCTATTTTGAATAAATGGATTTCATTTACAATAGCCTTGTTGTTTGATTTGTGGGCTTTATTGGCTATTGGGCCCAATAACAAGGGTATTCGATTAATTAATGAATAAATGAGAATTTGAGATAAGAAAGGTGTGGAAACCTCTAGAAGGCAAATCCAAAGTGGATTTCATGACTCTTAGATTCCTTGGGTTCCAAGGAGTCCAAAGTTGCAAAAAGAAAGCAATAATAAAAGAAAATATCAATTAAGTATTTCCTTGTTAATAAAGAAATTGAAAACATTGATGAAATGTGGAAAATATGTGAAAAGAGGTATAATTGGGTGATCCTTAGTGGAATTTCGTATCACAAGGATTCCTGATGATAAAAGGAATACTAATGAGGAAAATAAAAGAGAAATAAAGAGAAATCCTCAAAAAGAAATATTTTAATAAATAATACACATGATAATGAAGAATAATGCGTTTAGATGCATCTAGAAGGATAATAAGTATCCTTATGAAGGAATTTCGAGATCTTGGAATTTCTTGGGGTCCAAGGAACCCCAATAAAGAGGAAGAAAGAGAAAATACCAATAATTGGCAATAAGAGGATAATATGATGCATAATGAATGAATTTTGGTATTATCAAAAGAGGTACTTTCCATGGTAAGGAAATATAATTAATGTCTCTCTAGATTTGACAATTATGTAAACACTTTAATATTAATTAGATTGTGATGACACGAGAGAGATATAGAGGGAGAAAGGGGTTCCTTGTTAATCAAGGAACGTGTTTAAGGCAAATACTTGGTGTATTTCATTGCCAAGAAAGGGATACCAAATCTTTGCGGATAGTAGGATTTGTTTCCTCTTTTAATAATGGACTCTTGTGTATTATAACCCCATTATCCTTGGCTATATAAATGTTTGGTTTGGTGCCTCGCACCCAGGGAATCTGCAGACGTTATGCGTCTCATCCCTCTAGACCTCTCATCCTTTTTTGCCCACGATGGAAGGGGAGGTGCAAACTTGAGGATGTGCGGAGCCCATGAGAGGGTTTGAGACGGAAACAAGACCCTCCTGTAGGGTTGGGCGGCGACGAGGATCGTCCACCGCTGGTCTTACGCCTGCCGGCCAGTAGTGGATTGCAGGCATGCTTGCGTGTGCCCAATCACCACAGCCACGACCTAGGGGCCTTGCCGTGCCCGGAGAAGAACGGCGCAGTCAAGGGCACCCTTTCCGGTGGCCTTCGTGGTCAGAGCAGGAGGTGAGAGCGCGCAAAACGGCAGCCGCAAGGCTGCAGGGATGGTTGAATAGGCATGGCTGACAGGGGTGAAACCGGTCATCTTGACTGTTGTTTGAGGGTCGGCTGTGTGCACCCAACTGCGGCGGAGTTGGGGCGGCCCTTGGCGGCAACCCCCAAGCCCTGAGGAGGAGAGGGCGCACCCACGTTGCGCACAGGTCGGCGGCCGTTTGTTGCCAGGACGAGAGCCAAAGGATGAAGACAACCTAGGGCCACAATGGACAGAAACGCCCCTCTGGCGCGTGAAGGATTGACAACTTAACCAAGGGCATTTCGGTCTTTTTGAAATGTTTTCAAGCCAAGAGCAACGTTGCATGGGAGACGCCTAAGTGGCAGCCCCTCATTGGTCCCGAGTAAGTAATTCTTATCAAATTTGTATCTCCTCAACCGTAGCTCGGATAGATGCGCTTAATACATGAAAGTTGCTCAGAAAATCGAGAGGAATCTAAATAAAATACAATAAAATCCTGATTCCTTATGCAATTCAAAAAGTAATGGAAGATATCAACTTTAATGTATTAATGTTTAAAGAACCCTATTTTGATATGATTAAAGCGATTAGTAGGGTTTAATAGATGATTAAAGTTGATCTTAACCTATTAATGATGAAATTGAAAAGAACAAAAAGGGTGGACTTTGCATATAATTAGATTAATTTCGAGTTTCATGTGCATGAATAATACTCTAATGGGCCTTGAAACCCTAATGTTAGTGAATGAGATTATTAATGGCTTTAATTGACCAATTTGATGATTGGAGTTGAAATATGTGGAATCTAAGCTATTAGAGTACAAAAGTCCTTAATTCTGGATAAATACCCAAAAGGTAGCAATTAGGGTTTTCTCAGGAATAAAAGGGTAAAATTATGATAAAATGAATTCATATGCGACTTAGATCATAATGGGCTATGAATTGATGATAAATGCTTATAATAATTTTGCCATGGATTAAAAGGATTATAGCTTTCATGAAAAGAGGCTTGATGGACTTAATTGATAGATAATGGTGTTGTTAATCCGAAAACAAGATTAAATGGTGTTAAAGAATAACCTTAACATCTTTTGTGACGACTAGATGAATAATTAAGGTTTATGAGTAATTAGGGTTTAAAATAATAAAATATGAAAGGGGAACCCTAATTGCCTAGGAAGCGAGCTAGATTTAATAGGTCTTGATGACATGAGTAGTAAAAAGGCAATTGCATTATTATTTCAGGATATTATTGAAAATGCTTGCTTGCTTGGATTCTTTTTTTTTGCATGGATATTTCTATTGAACTCATCAGATCAGGTATGTGGTTAATTATGAATAACCGCTTTAGTTTTCCCAAAGGATTCTCAGATGTTTCTTCGCATTGAATGCAATCTAAACTGTTTGGATGTTCATACTACAATTATAAAGTCACTATGGCTATCACAGTTATATATACATGTGAATTCTCGCACCTACATGCCTCCCTGATGGAAGATGCCATAAAGGTGAGGCCCAGAAGGGTAGACCGATGGGCACCATGAGAGGTGACCCCAGACACCAAGCTCGGGAATGAGAAGGTGGTCTATGACGCATGACTATGGAGCACCATGAGAGGTGACTCCCAGGCACCAAGCTCGGGATTGAGAAGGTGGCCTTAAAGTCAATGGCAAAAGAAAAACCCTAGAGGGGTATGCCATGGTTAGGGCAAAAGCGGTGGAGAATGACACATTGAAAATGTAAAGTGGCTTGTTAAATAATTTGATTGTGATTATTAAATTGTTAGCCATATGTGCAAACTTTTGGTTGTCCCCACATACCAGTATATTTCGATATACTGACCGACGTTTTGTTTGTCGGCGTTTTAGGTACAAATGAAAAGAACAAACAGTAAAGTGGAATATGTGGAATTAAATGAGAAGTAACGTACACAGGAGGATTAGTTAGAGTAACATCTTCATGGATAGAAGTTTAGAAATCCCAGTTTTTCCAAGGTAAGAAAAGTTTTATTTTATACCAGTTTTCAGTTTAGTTTGTAAAGTTTATTAATTATTACTGATTATTTGTCGAACCTTTGATCCTGTTAATTGAATAACAACTCTGACCTTCGGGTCTCCCTTGATTGGGGGTTACCGGGAGGCGGGGTCATTACAATTGGTATCAGAGCCAGGTTCCTCATTTAATCTTTAATATTTATTAAATTTTACAAATCCTATAGAACCGAAGGGAGTTATTAGAGGATTATCCGAAAGACAGAGGTGTCTAGAAAAGGATCACAGCCGGGGGCTGGCAATATTTTCCTCCGCACCGCTAGTCGGAATACGAGGACTCCCGAATCCGTGTGACTGCCTGGCCAAAGTCTTAGGGTATGATTCGAAATAAGATACCTTGAGGACTCTCTCATCTTGTTCATCCCTTCTCAACTCAAATTCTGTTAAGGACCTTAAGGATTAGGGCTTTCTCTCTTTTCCTCACCCTCTTGAGGTATGGGTAAGGTTGATAAGGATTAAAGAATCCTCCATCAAATTAATAAAAAGCATGTAAATAAGATGTCATGGACATAAGCTTAATAGAGTAAGCGTAAAGGAATAGATACATGCTTAGGTCGTATGACACGAGTTGTCATTGCCCTCAGGAGAGAGACTTGAGGATGGACCTCCTTGGTAGGAGGATGAGTAGAGGAAGTTAGTCTTGAAAGTAGAAACCTAGCTCATCCTTGAGAATGATGTTAACCCAAACCCTAAGTGAAGGTTAGAGATAGTGTTTGGTTGGACATGCCTTGGGATCGTCATACGAGTCATGAGAGGTTGGATAACCTAGTACAATTGGCGACCCAACCCTAGAGAGGGTCGTGCATGTTTGAGCAAAGGATAGCTCCTTCATGGATGAGGGTAGAGAAGAACCTATAGGGCTGTTACAAGTAGGATATAACTTGCACCCAGAGTACGTCAGTAGTGTTGACAGTTAAATGAAACCCTAGTCAAAGGATCATGATGGATGGCTTATGAGATAAGCATAAGGGGTTATGGATAACCTTGGGTAAACATAAGTTCGAACATAGGCTTCACTCAAGTAGGGGCATGCTTAGGAGCTTGATCCTTCATGAAGAAAGGACCTCTTATAGAGAGGTTGGTGGTAGGATTAGTTCTAGAAAGAGAGCAGACCTCGGGCAAGAAGGTTGGAAGCCCAAAACCCCGAAACTTGAGGAATAGTGGGGAGTTGAGGGTGATGCGACCTACGTAGATGATAGTGGTTGTCTTATGCTTGATTCCTGTAGGTTGATCTTGGTTGCCTTTAGAGTAACCAAACTCTAGAGAGAGGATGATGCTACTAGTACCTATGGTATAAGTGATTACCTACTGGATGAGATGAAGAGTGCTTTAGACCTTGAGGAGGTTAGGTCACCAGTTGTGAGGCTTTATACCTAGTTGGTTGTACTTGAGGGGGACTCGACATTGTGGTGTTGCTCTTATGAAAGGATCATGGAAGTACATGACATACCTGGGATATGCTTGATTCATGGTTGAGAGTTTGAGCATGTAGTGGGATACCCAAAGGATAATCTAGGGATCCTAGGCCTAAGAAGGGAAGCCGTGTATCCAATGCTCATGGTGATATTTGAGTCTCTATAGTCTCGATCATGGTACTCTTAATGTGTGGAGGTAAAAGAAACCCCTAAAGGTAAGGGCATGTTTGATGAACCCCTCACAACTAAATTGGTTTAATGTTGAGGATGAGAACAAGTGTGACCTAGCAAGGTATGGTAAGTGTTTTCCTATGCCCTAGTAGCTTGCTAGGTCTAAGCATGCTCAGGTGGATGCATACCCTAAACATAAGGATGTTTGTGACCTTGTTGTCAAGGGTGGTAGTTTCCTCCCATCCTGGGAGAGGGACCCTTTGGTAGGGTATATACCAGTTTTGTTGGTAACCTAAAGAGGTTTCCTAAGATCTTTAGAAGTTTGGTGAAAGGTACATGGTAGGAGATGAACCAAAAGACCCATAAATAGAAATTCTCTAAGTGCATGTGGATGTGTTACCATGAAGGTAACCGATGTGGGGCCTGACCAAGGTAGGCAGGTTGCCATGACCCCTATGAAGGGATGAAAGTCAGTCATGAATGCAGAGAGAGATGATGAAGGATTGGGTAAGGTTCTAAGTTGAACATGTACTATGTTATAATCCTAAGTCTATCCAAGGGTCAGGTAGGGATAAGACCGATGGAAGAAGGAGTTGCCTAATTCCCTAGTTGCACATGACCATAGGGTCGGGAGGTAACAACTATCATTGTCTGAGGGCCATGGGTTAGGAGATTGATCACCTTCATGAACTCATGGGACCCAAAGGGCAGATGAGTAGGGCACTCTCTGGATGCATAAGGGAAGAGGGATGACCCCAAAAGTGCCAGCACCCAATTGACCCAGAGGAGGTGACCAAGGATTGTGTATCAGCCCCAATAGGTTAGAGACCAGTTTTCCATGAAAGTAATTTTTGATATCATGATGTTTGTTATGTGGAGACATGAGTTGCACGTTTCAACTTAGATTTGAAGGTGTACTGGCAAGGTGGGATGTACCATCTCTACTCTTGGAATGAGAAGAACTCTGTATTTGGACGGCCGCCAAATGCTTATTTCTTCTTGTTATGGGAGTGAGAGATAGGACAATATGCATGCCATACACCAAGGATAAAGATGATGTGAGTTGTAACGTTACTACAAGGTATGGGGATAGAGATGATAACATACCTCTGTGGAGATAATAATACATGGATGGTTTACAAACACTAAGAGTATTAAGGAAATCATCTGGGAGGATGTTTTATCATGAGCTATGTGGAATTTTCAAGTGATACAAGGTTGAGTTTGATAATCAAGAGGATGTACCCCAAGTGCTCTGATGAAAATAAACTCAGAGCTTGAGACGAGATGATAAGTGGAATACATGAAGGTGTATGTCTTTGACATTAACTAACACCTAAGGATAAGGAGTGGTAATGAATGCTCTAGTTGAGATATAGCTACCTAGTTTAGCTGGAAGCTATAAGAATTTGAGGTTGTTTGGCTAACCCTAAGTTTGGAAAGAAGATGTGTTTTGGCTAACACTCAAATGTAATAAGATATGTTGAACAAGTTAATGGATGTTTGGGTGGCCAGTTTAGTCCTCGATGTAGTAAAAGGATAGTGATAGAACCTCAGATACACTTCTTTGGATAGGAAGGTAATAAAACCCTTTTGAGAGTGGTTTAGGGTTTCCGAGGTATCAAGCTTGAGGAATCCTAACAATACAGGAGATCATGATATACCTTGATACTACAAAGATAGTAAGTGATGGTAGCATTCTGAATGATGAAATAAAGTTTCATGTAGCATGTGGCCATGCAGCCAAGAGGTAAAAGATGAACACCAGTAACCCAGTGTACCGATACAAAGGATAAAGGAGTCCCTGAGAGGGAATGGAAGTTCACCATTGAGGATGATGTGGTAAGACTCCCCTAGACCAAGGAAGGTCAAGATACAATATGGGTTATGGTAGATCACCTTACCTAGATGACATGAGAAAGGAAGAGTTCTATCAAGGGACAAATCTGGTTGAACTACATATGAAAAGAGATGGTTCAACTACACCATGATGCGAATTCAAAAGTTTTTGGTTTGACCCAAAGGTTCAGTTCCATGAGGTGGAAGTAGATACATGAAGAGCTCAGTGTTTGTACAGTTTATCACCCCATACTAATGGATAGTATGATCCAGACTAGAGGGTCTGAAGAGAGCATGCATGCTCATTTAGGGTGATACATAGAGACAGTTCTTAAGATGTAATGTTAACCACCATATCCTTTGTCGGGATGCAAGAAGTTCTATAGGGAGGGTGTGTCGGTCACCACTTCATTATGATGATGTTGGTGAAGGAGGCCTCGCGAAGGTCAGAAAAGAACCACAGGTGCGTGCAGATGAAGTCACTTTGATCGTGCAATGGCTGAGAGAGAGCCCAGTGGTGACATGAGTCACGAGTTGATGCAAAGAAGACTGACATGCAGTTCACTGTGGGAGAATATGTGATGTGAAAATTCGACCCCTCTAAGCTAAAGCTGAGTCCCCGATATATGGGTCCATTTGAGATGGATTGGTGGAGATGTTTGTGTCTAGCCTTGCCCCTCAGGATAACGTGATGTGTAATGAGAGCCATGAGTCCGATCTAGAGCACTATGTGAGAGACCCAGGCCATGTGTTGAGCCCTGAACCTATTCAGCTTTTGAGAGGCTGAAATGTCCTGAGTCACCTATGAGGGTACGATATACCAAGGTAAGAAAGAACTCAGATGGAAGAATATGAGATAATGAAGGTTCTTGGGGAAACACCATGGAAAGGGTGAATCCACATGGGAACCATGATGGACATATGGAAGGTTTATCCTATTTGATTGCTTTCTTGATGGAATTTTGAGGACAAAATTCTTATAAGAGGGGAAGGATGTTACAACCCCAATTTTGGGTTCATTTGCTGAGAAATATAATTTCTCATATTAAAGATTTTTGAACGAATAAATGATATAATCTATTTTGAATAAATGGATTTCATTTACAATAGCCTTGTTGTTTGATTTGTGGGCTTTATTGGCTATTGGGCCCAATAACAAGGGTATTCGATTAATTAATGAATAAATGAGAATTTGAGATAAGAAAGGTGTGGAAACCTCTAGAAGGCAAATCCAAAGAGGATTTCATGACTCTTAGATTCCTTGGGTTCCAAGGAGTCCAAAGTTGCAAAAAGAAAGCAATAAGAAAAGAAAATATCAATTAAGTATTTCCTTGTTAATAAAGAAATTGAAAACATTGATGAAATGTGGAAAATATGTGAAAATAGGTATAATTGGGTAATCCTTAGTGGAATTTCGTATCACAAGGATTCCTAATGATAAAAGGAATACTAATGAGGAAAATAAAAGAGAAATAAAGAGAAATCCTCAAAAGGAAATATTTTAATAAGAAATACACATGATAATGAAGAATAATGCGTTTAGATGCATCTAGAAGGATAATAAGTATCCTTATGAAGGAATTTCGAGATCTTGGAATTTCTTGGGGTCCAAGGAACCCCAATAAAGAGGAAGAAAGAGAAAATACCAATAATTGGCAATAAGAGGATAATATGATGCATAATGAATGAATTTTGGTATTATCAAAAGAGGTACTTTCCATGGTAAGGAAATATAATTAATGTCTCTCTAGATTTGACAATTATGTAAACACTTTAATATTAATTAGATTGTGATGACACGAGAGAGATATAGAGGGAGAAAGGGGTTCCTTGTTAATTAAGGAACGTGTTTAAGGCAAATACTTGATGTATTTCATTGCCAAGAAAGGGATACCAAATCTTTGCAGATAGTAGGATTTGTTTCCTCTTTTAATAATGGACTCTTGTGTATTATAACCCCATTATCCTTGGCTATATAAATGTTTTGTTTGGTGCCTCGCACCCAGGGAATCTGCAGACGGTATGCTTCTCGTCCCTCTAGACCTCTCATCCTTTTCTGCCCACGATGGAAGGGGAGGTGCAAACCTGAGGATGTGCGGAGCCCATGAGAGGGTTTGAGAGGGGAACAAGACCCTCCTGTAGGGTTGGGCGGCGACGAGGATCGTCCACCGTTGGCCTTACGCCTGCCGGCCAGTAGCGGATCGCAGGCATGCTTGCGTGTGCCCAATCACCACAGCCACGACCTAGGGGCCATGCCGTGCCCGAAGAAGAATGGCGCAGTCAAGGGCACCCTTTCCGGTGGCCTTCGTGGTCGGAGCAGGAGGTGAGAGTGCGCAAAACGGCAGCCGCAAGGCTGCTGGGATGGTTGAATAGGCATGGCTGACAGGGGTGAAACCGGTCATCTTGGCTGTTGTTTGAGGGTCGGCTGTGTGCACCCAGCTGCGGCGGAGTTGGGGTGGCCCTTGGCGGCAACCCCTGAGCCCTAAGGAGGAGAGGGCGCGCCCACGTTGCGCACATGTCGGCGGCCATCTATTGCCAGGACGAGAGCCAAAGGTTGAAGACAACCTAGGGCCACAATGGACAGAAACGCCCCTCCGACGCGGAAGAATTGACAACTTAACCAAGGGCATTTCGGTCTTTTCGAAATGTTTTCAAGCCAAGAGCAACGTTTATATGGGAGACGCCTACGTGGCAGCCCCTCATTGGTCCCGAGTAGGTAATTCTTATCAAATTCATATCTCCTCAACCGTAGCTCGGATAGATGCACTTAATACATGAAAGTTGCTCAGAAAATCGAGAGGAATCTAAATAAAATACAATTGAATCCTAATTCCTTATGAAATTCAAAAAGTAATGGAAGATATCAAATTTAATGTATTAATGTTTAAAGAACCCTATTTTGATATGATTAAAGCGATTAGTAGGGTTTAATAGATGATTAAAGTTGATCTTAACCTGTTAATGATGATAATGAAAAGAACAAAAAGGGTGGACTTTGCATATAATTAGATTAATTTCGAGTTTCATGTGCATGAATAATACTCTAATGGGCCTTGAAACCCTAATGTTAGTGAATGAGATTATTAATGGCTTTAATTGACCAATTTGATGATTGGAGTTGAAATATGTGGAATCTAAGCTATTAGAGTACAAAAGTCCTTAATTCTGGATAAATACCCAAAAGGTAGCAATTAGGGTTTTCTCAGGAATAAAAGGGTAAAATTATGATAAAATGAATTCATATGCGACTTAGATCATAATGGGCTATGAATTGATGATAAATGCTTATAATAATTTTGCCATGGATTAAAAGGATTATAGCTTTCATGAAAAGAGGCTTGATGGACTTAATTGATAGATAATGGTGTTGTTAATCTGAAAACAAGATTAAATGTTGTTAAAGAATAACCTTAACATCTTTTGTGACGACTAGATGAATAATTAGGGTTTATGAGTAATTAGGGTTTAAAATAATAAAATATGAAAGGGGAACCCTAATTGCCTAGGAAGCGAGCTAGATTTAATAGGTCTTGATGACATGAGTAGTAAAAAGGCAATTGCATTATTATTTCAGGATATTATTGAAAATGCTTGCTTGCTTGGATTCTTTTTTTGCATGGATATTTCTATTCAACTCATCAGATCAGGTATGTGGTTAATTATGAATAACCGCTTTAGTTTTCCCAAAGGATTCTCGGATGTTTCTTCCCATTGAATGCAATCTAAACTGTTTGGATGTTCATACTGTAATTATAAAGTCACTATGGCTATCACAGTTATATATACATGTGAATTCTCGCACCTACATGCCACCCTGATGGAAGATGCCATAAAGGTCAGGCCCAGAAGGGTAGACCGATGGGCACCATGAGAGGTGACCCCAGACACCAAGCTCGGGAATGAGAAGGTGGTCTATGATGCATGACTATGGAGCACCATGAGAGGTGACTCCCAGACACCAAACTCGGGATTGAGAAGGTGGCCTTAAAGTCAATGGCAAAAGAGAAACCCTAGAGGGGTATGCCAGGGTTAGGGCAAAAGCGGTGGAGAATGACACATTGAAAATGTAAAGTGGCTTGTTAAATAATTTTATTGTGATTATTAAATTGTTAGCCATATGTGCAAACTTTTGGTTGTCCCCACATACCAGTATATTTCGATATACTGACCGACGTTTTGTTTGTCGGCGTTTTAGGTACAAATGAAAAGAACAAACAGTAAAGTGGCATATGTGGAATTAAATGAGAAGTAACGTACACAGGAGGATTAGTTAGAGTAACATCTTCATGGATAGAAGTTCAGAAATCCCAGTTTTTCCAAGGTAAGAAAAGTTTTATTTTATACCAGTTTTCAATTTAGTTGGTAAAGTTTATTAATTATTACTGATTATTTGTCGAACCTTTGATCCTGTTAATTGAATAACTGCTCTGACCTTTGGGTCTCCCTTGATTGGGGGTTACTGGGAGGCAGGGTCTTTATAATTGGTATCAGAGCCAGGTTCCTCATTTAATCTTTAATAATTATTAAATTTTACAAATTCTGTAGAACCCAAGGGAGTTATTAGAGGATTATCCGAAAGACAGAGGTGTCTAGAAAAGGATCACGACCGGGGGCTGGAAATATTTTCCTCCGCACCGCTAGTCGGAATACGAGGACTCCCGGATCCGTGTGACTGCCTATCCAAAGTCTTAGGGTATGATTCGAAATAAGATACCTTTAGGACTCTCTCATCTTGTTCATCCCTTCTCAACTCAAATTCTGTTAAGGACCTTAAGGATTAGGGCTTTCTCTCTTTTCCTCACCCTCTTGAGGTATGGGTAAGGTTGATAAGGATTAAAGAATCCTCCATCAAATTAATAAAAAGCATGTAAATAAGATGTCATGGACATAAGCTTAATAGAGTAAGCGTAAAGGAATATATACATGCTTAGGTCGTATGACACGAGTTGTCATTGCCCTCAGGAGAGAGACTTGAGGATGGACCTCCTTGGTAGGAGGATGAGTAGTGGAAGTTAGTCTTGAAAGTAGAAACCTAGCTCATCTTTGAGAATGATGTTAACCCAAACCCTAAGTGAAGGTTAGAGATAGTGTTTGGTTGGACATGCCTTGGGATCGTCATACGAGTCATGAGAGGTTGGATAACCTAATACCATTGGCGACCCAACCCTGAAGAGGGTCGTGCATGTTTGAGCAAAGGATAGCTCCTTCATGGATGAGGGTAGAGAAGAACCTATAGGGCTGTTACAAGTAGGATATAACTTGTACCCAAAGTACGTCAGTAGTGTTGATAGTTAAATGAAACCCTAGTCAAAGGATCATGATGGATGGCTTATGAGATAGGCATAAGGGGTTATGGATAACCTTGGGTAAACGTAAGTTCGAACATAGGCTTCACTCAAGTAGGGGCATGCTTAGGAGCTTGATCCTTCATGAAGAAAGGACCTCTTATAGAGAGGTTGGTGGTAGGATTAGCTCTAGAAAGAGAGCAGACCTCGGGCAAGAAGGTTGGAAGCCCAAAACCCCGAAACTTGAGGAATAGTGGGGAGTTGAGGGTGATGCGACCTACGTAGATGATAGTGGTTGTCTTATGCTTGATTCCTGGAGGTTGATCTTGGTTGCCTTTAGAGTAACCAAACTCTAGAGAGAGGATGATGCTGCTAGTACCTATGGTATAAGTGATTACCTACTGGATGTGATGAATATTGCTTTAGACTCTGAGGAGGTTAGGTCACCAGTTGTGAGGCTTTATACCTAGTTGGTTGTACTTGAGGGGGACTAGACCTTGTGGTGTTTCTCTTATGAAAGGATCATGGAAGTACATGACATACCTGGGATATGCTTGATTCATGGTTGAGAGTTTGAGCATGCAGTGGGATACCCAAAGGATAATCTAGGGATCCTAGGCCTAAGAGGGGAATCCGTGTATCCAATGCTCATGGTGAGATTTGAGTCTCTATAGTCTCGATCATGGTACTCTTAATGTGTGGAGGTAAAAGAAACCCCTAAAGGTAAGGGTATGTTTGTCGACGTTTTAGGTACAAATGAAAAGAACAAATAGTAAAGTGGCATATGTGGAATGAAATGAGAAGTAACGTACACAGGAGGATTAGTTAGAGTAACATCTTCATGGATAGAAGTTTAGAAATCCCAGTTTTTCCAAGGTAAGAAAAGTTTTATTTTATACCAGTTTTCAGTTTAGTTGGTAAAGTTTATTAATTATTACTGATTATTTGTCGAACCTTTGATCGTGTTAATTGAATAACAGCTCTGACCTTCGGGTCTCCCTTGATTGGGGGTTATCGGGAGGCGGGATCGTTACAGGATGTCTGTGATGGATGATGATGGTAGGATCCTCTTGGCATGCGTTCTGAGAAGGGGTTGAGAATCAAGATGCCTAGCTCGTGGAGGTATGAAGGTGAACTGTCTTCATCAATCACTCTTGACCTTGAACCTACAAGCTGGAAGCTAGTTTTAGAGGTATGGATCTATGTGGTGACCCTTGAAGTAGCAGTTTGACATCACAGAGGAATGATGATAAGGATAAGTAGGTGAGGACTGGATGATTTGATCATGCAGCAGATGACAACATGCAATAGTTAGATCTTGTGGCATAAGCTGGCCAGAAACGGTAGAATGACCAGTGTGTGGTGACAGGTCGAATGGATTCATTCCATTCTACTTTTGCCTCTTATCTGCTCTAGTTGATCCAGTTCAGGATGTACCCTCCTTTGAGCACTTGTTGTACATTTGACAAATGTTTCCTTCCTGATCGTTAGAAGAGAGATAGTCTGTTGTTGAGCACCTTGTTAATGACCTGGTGGTGCAGGATGAAGTATACCCTTCTCCGTATCATTTCCTTTCCTGGATGTGATAGTCGGGTGAATCCCTTTCTGTGTGACATGTCAAGGATCGTGGTAACCCTGGGAATAGATACCCTTGGAAGGGTGTGAAGTTGTCTTAGATGGAAAGGTTGGCTTTGGTTGATCTGGCTAAGTGCCTATAGTGCGGCTATCATATGTTAGGAGTTTATGCTCCGCATAAACATGACATCAGAAGGTATGCACCCAAGGGAAAGAAGTGTTGTAAGGTCATCTTAGGAAAGTTCATCGAGTTGAGCCCTGTCATGTGCATACATGTGTTTTGTAGAGTATGTATCTTGTGATATCCTCTTCTGAGAAAGATCCCCCTGGAGTAGAGACATCCTTTGTGAAAAGAGAAGGAACAGTTGAAACATATATAGTAGAAAGACAGTGATACAAGTTATGCAAAGCTTAAAGTGCCAAGCCTGTGAGATTAGATTATCACAGTGGAAACATAACGTGGAATATGATACATCCGTAGAAGGAACTAATACATGAGTAATACGAGTTGCATATAATGTTCCAGTATCTAAGAGTGTTACCAGGCAAAGGATGATGAGCTGAGGGTTTGAGTGTGTGACATGTACAAGGAAACTCTGAGTGGCTCTGGAAAAAGAGCACATATGTTGGTCTCAGATCTGTGATACCTGGGAGCTTTGCGGAGTTGTTTGATGTGATGCACAAGTAACACCTGTCTTCTTTCCGCTTGGGATTTCGGGGATGAAATCCTTGTTAGGGGTTTATGACTTATAAGGACCCTGACCCAGGTTTTGGGCTAACCCTATTTGCTTTGCTTATGAAAGGTGCTTAGAACCTTAATCTAATCTTCTAATATGTTTTGTTATCATGTGACAAGATCATGATTCCAGTTTGGTCCCATTTGGATGTTGTTTGAGCAATGTTTGCTTGTTTTGGACCAAAGTGCAATTTACCCAAAGTAAGGGGTTATATTGCAATATGTTACATGTAGAGCATGCCTTTAGTTATCTCGCATCATTATAAAGAGAATGATGTCGTGGGGCACCTTTTGGAGGACCTATGTTTCAAGTTTGGGCTTGGTTGGTTGATGTTTATGCTTTTTGTGCTAGTTTTGGTGTAAATTGCAATTTACCCAAAGTGGAGGGGTCAATGTGCAATTTATCAGCAATAGAGTCTTCTTGCTTGTGTGTGACATCATCTATAACGAGTATGGGTGATGGGGCACCTTGTTTGGTTGATAGATGAGGAATGACATCTTTATATGGTCTTTATAACATATATGTGTTACATGTGTCACCTTGTCCTTTAGTGTATCAGTTAGGACATGAAGGTGTGTCACCCAACAGGGGTGTGTCAGACATGGAAGCTTCCCAGCTGCATGATACACTTCCTAGAGTGTATCACCAGACCATGCATGAGCTGCTAGGGTGGCAACAAGTGGCGTTATGAGCTAGAGCAAGTGGCACCTTGGTTTATGTGGTTATGACACCTTTCTCTTGCTACCTCTCTCTTCCTTGGTGTATATAACTCCCTTCCTCCTTAGCCAAGCAATCCTTTTCGGCAACCTCCCTTCCCCTACCTGTATGTGACGAGAAAGAGAGCTTTGGGAGCTAAGGAAGACTCCCATGGAGCATGGAGGGGCGAGCTCCTTGGCCATGGAAACTCCTTGCTCAAGATCTGACCTTGGTGAGTCATGCTTCGTTGTGAGTTTTTCCTTGTGATTACTTCTTCACCTTCCTCTTTCCCTCTGGGCCATGTATAGGCCCTTGATAAGAGTAAGCAAGGACGTGGTCATCTTCCCTCCTTTCTTCTTCTTGAGCTATACATAACCATGGTTTCTTCTTATTCTTCTTCCTTTGTTTCTTGAGGTGGTGATGATGGTACCGAAGGCATGTTTGGAGCTTTGGATGGGTGATGTTTTTGGAAGAGAACGTGTGTTTGCTGCTTGGATCATGGAGTTTTGTGCCTTTCATGGAGATCCTCTTAAGGCGGGTTACATAACTCAAAACCATCTCTATTATGCACTATCTTCATATATGTATATGATGGTTCTTGTACTTAAATCGTTACCTTTTCTCCATATATATGGAACTTGGAATCTTATCTAATGGGAATGCTACGTGTTATTACTTTCTTTAGCTTATTTTCCTTGTACAAGATGGTAATGGGTGGCTAGAGGTTGAAGATGACTTGCACGATATGAATCTTTGGCCGATACAACTAGGTTGCCCGATATGGGTCTCTACCCGATACAGTACCTTGTTCTATAGCCTATGATTTGGTTGATGGTTATGGCAACACCCCTTTCTCTCCTTTGGACTTGAAAGGTGAGCCTATGACCTAGACCTATGGATGATATGATGAGTTGGTAATAGTTTCACCTTGATGCCCGATATCCCCTATCCACCCTAGAGACAAGCCTTGGACGACATGGTTGCTAGAACCTTGGATGGGCTCTTGGCCGATATGTTTCCATGATGAACCTTTGAGTGTGTTGACCAATACCCCCTTCTAGAGTTGAGCCTTGGTTGATATTATAGGTGAACTCTTTAGTGACCTTGTGACTGATATGTACATCTACTCAAGATGATGGTAGTTGCCCGACACAACCCTAAACCTTGTATCTTGGTCGATATAGAGCCTCAACCCTAGCTTGGGTGTTAGAGTTGCTTTGGGCGATGTAAGTGGTCTACCCTTGTGGCATGATATGTTTTTGAGGCGGAATCCTTGGTATGTATGCTTTCTTGGGCATTAGGTTGATCCTTGTATCCTTGGTCATTATACCTAGTAAAGCTGAGTTGGTAACCGTTATGGTCCCTTGGCCGATATCCCTTGTGGAGACGATGGATGGGCGATACACTATGTTGAGTACCTTGCCCGATACACCTTGTAGAGGTGGTTTCCCGACACACCTAGTCGATATGGTTGGATGATACCCCATGTGCAGAGGATGCCTGACACACCTCCCTTGTCTTGAGATGAACTTGTCCATTGGGTGGTGCTAGCTTGATGCTTGACATGGCCTTGGTCGATAGACTCTGATAGCTTGGTGCCCGACACAAGGTTTGGACAACATCACCTTGTCTTAGTGAGCTTGGCCGAGACGAGGGGATGGACGACATGGCATGATGCCCGGCAGGCTAACCCTAGATGCTAGCCATTATGCAGCTTCATGGCTATGCACGAAATGGTTCTTGGCGCCCTGGCCGATAGAAGTGGTCCATGGACGATACAAGATGTTTGTGTAGTAGGGGCACCTTGGGCGACACCCCTTTGACCGATAGGGTTGCTGTGGTGATGTTCCTCTAACCGACAGGCTTAGTTGAGCTTGGCCGTTACCCCTTTTGGTGGAGTTGGATCTTGGACGATACACCTAAATGTGTGCTCTGCATGACACACCTTGTGATAGGTCTTGGACGATATGAAGTAGTCTAGTGATGCCCGATATGGTATCTTGGACGACATGGAGGTGGTACCCCTTTGGCCGATATGGTCACTCTTGAGGACTAGCCGACAGAGGAAACCCTAACCTTAGCTGGTGTGCATGATAGGGCGTTGGCCGACATCCCTGTGGTGATGCACGATACACCTTACGCGATACCATGAGAGATGATGGGACCTTGATGCACGATAGAGGGTGAGCAGTGGTTGGCCGATATGGTGGTGAGTTGCCTTAGGGTTGGAAACCCTAGTCGTTATACCTTTGGTAAGGGTATTGCTACCGGGCATATCCTTTGGTGAGGGATGGCGCAGCCGCTAGACCTCTAGTGAGGGTTGAGGGAGTTTTGGTGAGGGTTTTGATGACCCGAAATGCATATAGCTAATGTATGTGGTCACCTTGAACCCTGCACCTATGTTAGATAGCTTGTGACCATGGTATGTTTGAAAGGAGATGTTGTTGCTACACATGTTAATGTGACACATGTGTATGACGATAAGTATGGGCCATGATGTGTGTTCATATATAATAATAAAGTATGATGAACCCAAGATGAAATGGGTTGTGGACCTTTTGCAGTGGTTAATTATGAGTAATGATAGATGAACCTTGGATAAGATTAGATGGTGGATTATTGTGTATGATCCTTAAGATAATCCTTAGGGATGATGACTCGATAGTGATGGTGTGTTGATTTATACACCGATCATGAAATTAATCTGCATATGTCCATAATATTCCAATGTTATAAACTTTAATCTTGGTGATATGATAATCAAAGACATGTTCATGAGATATGGGGCGTGATGGATGCTCACAGTTTGATAACAATAACCTAAATTAACTACAGACACAACTATGAACATGGATGTTTTTCCAATATAGTACATCTAAATTATTTATAGCAGGATAATCATAATATGTTCTCTAAAGGATCTATGTTCTATGTTTGGTGATCCAGTTATCTTTTTCTTATGCAAGCTAACCATGCAGGTGTATTGAATTCATAGCCAAGTAAGAGCTATGGTGACTATATGCTTATGTGCTTCGTATAGAACTTGATATATGTGCAATATCTAAGTAATAATGATATGTCTTGTTGATGAGATAACATATATCACCAGTATAATGAGAAATGCATGTTGAGGTGTGATCCTCTAGTAATGACATGAGGGATTGATATTCCCTAATGATGTTGATGATGCCTTGAGAGGCACTAGTGTAATATGATGAACTCAGGGACTGATATCCCATGATGATACGAAATGATGAAGCCTTGAGAGGCAGTAGCACTATGAGATGATGTGAGGGATTTATATCCCATGGCAATGTGATGATTGTCGAGGGAAATGGAAATAGTAGTAGCAATATAATACCAATGTAATGAATCCCATGTTGTACATGTTTTACATATGGTTGCTTAATACAACTTGTTTGTCCCAACAATCTACTTAAAATACATTAACTAATTACAGATGAATCTCTCATGTAGTTTGCCCTGGCCATAGATCCATCATCGTCAGGAGCTGGTGATGGTGAAACGGGTTCTCCAGCAGGTTAACCCGGAGTACATATTGTTGAATATGCAAGGTTTCTCCTAGCCTAAAATAGAGAGGATGTGAGTGCAGCTGCGGTTGCAGACTCGGGATATGTGTAGAGCATGGTGAATAGGCCCATGGCTCAGGATATGTGAGATGGGAGCATGAATGCGTTCATGGCTCAGAGCACGGTGAACAGGCCCGTGGCTCAGATATACTAGCGCCGAGACCTGTACCGAGGCGGGCTATGCAGAGGGTAGCTTATGGAGCTGACCCTGTGGCTGAGGCCACTTAAGCATGAGACTGCGGTCCTACTTGTTTTGTACTCGTGCACTGACCACGGGGTGGGAGGTCGTGGAGTCCGGCTCTTCCATTGACCTTGTATGGCACCGGCTTGGGTTTCGCAATCGAAGGTTGGATTTGAGCGCTACGGCTCACTTCCTCAGGGCATAATAATTTGTAAGCAAGCCGTATAGTATCTTTTCTTAGGGCAAATACGAAACATTGGTTGAGGCCGTGTTTGTATAGTTTCTCTGGTTTTACACTTGCAGTTTATAATATATTCCTTATATCATGTGATAAGATCATATAAATCTTATCTTGTCAATCATGTTCCATAAAAAGTACCTGGTTATAGGCCTCATTAATATCTTGGTAAGATTGCTAGCAAGAATAGCCCTGCTTAGTATACTGCTCTTATTATCTGCTTATATCAGTTATCTGTGATCATAATAAAGCTGGTAGAGGGTTATGTTTCTCACTGGGACTGTGTGTCTCACCCCACTGGTTAATAACCCTTTTTAGGTGGATGTGCCTGGCGAGATGAAGATCATGTGGCTACAGATGTTATGCGGAGGTATCGTACCTGGTGGGATAGATAGCGTCTAGAAGTAGAGTCCTATGTGTCGTCCCTATACATTCAGGTCTTCGGGAGAGTTTTTTTATTTTTCTCGTACAATGATTGATGTATGGTTTTTGATATGCATCTTGATGTAAAGCATCCTGCAACAATTATTTCATGTAACGAGATGATGGGAAATTATGTTGTAGCACCTTGGAAATATGCTATGAAATAAAAAGTGTTGGCTCAGATATTATATGTTTCATCTTGTGGTTCTTGTTGTAAATCAGTTTTAATTTCCTGTGATTTTCAGTAATCTGCTGGTTAGCATGTAATCATGTTTTGTTGAGGATGAGGTGTTACAAACAAGTTCAGATCCTACCTCATGGGAAATCAAGGTAGTAGTCCGTACCGACCACGGGGCAATCAAATATCTGATGCATAAAAAGGATGCAAAGCCCAAGATGTTACGATGGGATTTGTCGTTATAAGAATTTGATCATGAGATAAAGGACAAGAAAGGATCATAGAATGTGGTCACTAACCATCTCTCTAGGATTAGGGTGGAAGATGATCACCCGCTACCTGTCAATGATAGCTACCCCGACGAATCCATCTACATAGCCCAGTCAACCGACCCTGAAGGGCTGTGGTATGCAGATTTCTGCAACTACCTGGCCTGCAAGCAGCTTCCCCCAGATATGACTTACAATCAAAAGAAGAAATTCTTCACTGATTTGAAGAACTATTATTTGGACGACCCTTTACTATTCAGGCTTTGCACTTATGGGTTGTACATGAGATGTATCCCTGAAGAAGAAGCCCCCAAAATCCTCTTTGAGTGTCACTCCTCCCCTTATGGAGGACACTTGGGTGGCGAAAGGACTGCTATTAAGGTCCTCCAGTCAGGCTTTTATTGGCCGACCTTGTTCAAGGATGCTCACACTTTTGTAAGATTTTGCAATGAATTACAATGAATTGGGAATATCTCCCGCCGCAATGAGATGCCACTCTCTGATTAGATTGAAGTTGAGATTGTTGATGTATGGCACATTGATTATATGGGTCCCTTTCCCTCCTCATATGGCTTCAAATATATTCTTATCACTGTCGACTATGTCTCTAAGTGGGTGGAAGCAGTTCCTACTACAACATGTGATGCCAAGGCAGTAATCAAGCTCTTTACCAAGATTATCTTTCCAAGGTTTGGAGTTCTGAGGACCATCATTAGTGATGGCGGCTCTCACTTTATAGAAAAACAGTTTGAATTACTGTTACACAAGTATGGCGTCTGCCACAAGGTTGTAATGCCATATCATCCACAGACATCAGGATAGGTTGAGGTCTTTAATCGGCAGATAAAGTTGATCTTGGAAAAGATAGTCGGCAAGTCCTGCAAGGACTGTTCAGCTAAGCTAGATGATGCTTTGTGGGCATATCAAATCGCTTTTAAGATGCTAGTGGGCACTGCATCTTACCACTTGATTTATAGAAAAGACTATCATCTTCCCTTTGAACTGGAGCATAAGGCGTTCTGGGCGATCAAACGCCTCAACATGGACCAGACGCTGGTCGGAAAGAAAAAAGATTTCTTCAGCTCTAGGAACTTGAAGAATTGAGACTCCATGCATACAAAAATGCCAGGATTTACAAGCAAAGGACCAAGATCTGGCATGACGCCCATCTCAATAAAAAGGACGTCAACGAAGGTGATAAAGTTTTATTATTTAAATCTTCTATCTGCCTTTTTCTAGGAAAATTGCAGAGTAGATGGTCTGGACCTTTCATTGTAGCAAAGATATACCC
The DNA here is from genome assembly GCA_963693085.1 of Alisma plantago-aquatica. Lineage (NCBI taxonomy): Eukaryota > Viridiplantae > Streptophyta > Magnoliopsida > Alismatales > Alismataceae > Alisma > Alisma plantago-aquatica. The sequence goes on along the minus strand of OY856410.1, from coordinate 564,924,993 downwards.
ATCTGGGATGATGGAGTTGTATGATAAAGATGATCCAACAAAAGTCTTCCCAGTGAACGGGCATAGAGTCAAAATGGTTTTATGAAGACGAAGCGTTCGTGAGAAGAACAGAGATAAACCTACAGGATGCTGAAACAACAACCAACGGACCAGAGTAGAAGAGTTTGAAGTTGTCAAGGTGACGACACAAAACACAACACTCCTTGAGAGGCATCCCACGTCTTTACTTTTCCTAGCATAGGACGTTATTTCCTTTCCTTCAAGAAAAATATTACAAACATTATCATTGTAATAAAGCCAGAGTTAGTGCATGCGCCACATGCACGGACTCTCTCATTTTATGGGCCACCGACTTAGTTTTATAGCCTTGATGGGTAATACAATCTGAGGCTGGAAGTCTTCCCTTTTAGGCCAATAATGTTTTACCCATCAATGCTTTTCCTCTTCTTTAGTTTAGTTTTTCTACCCTTGCCTTGCTTTGTTTTTACCCTTTTAGTTCTTTGTATCGGAGATGCATAGTTCCTCTTCCCGATACCCTTCTTTCTGACCATATCGAACATCAGACCATTCCGTGCCCATGTCGACCAAGCAGCAAGTCGTCCTGCGTTGTGCCGTATCGGCCAAGGTTGTATCAGTCAGCACACCTCGCGTGGCGCGATAGGTGACGGCCATATCAGACACCCATATCAGACAACAAATGTTAACAAGGAGATCGTGTCGCACGATATGCCCACCTCACATGACACGCATGCAACGCGTGCGAAAATTGCTTAGGAAGCCAAATCGACCCTTGACGTGACGGATTAGACTTATTTTACTACTTCTCGAGAATGATCTGCCTCCTCGCGCGACACGTGCCCCTATTTTTACCCGATTTACCCCCGCTCGCGTTGGCTATATATAGTAACTTTAGTTAACTGTGTCAGTCACATGCATTTACTTTTTACCTACTCCCATATCACACATCTAGCTTTCGCTTTCGTTCCCATGCCAGCCAACCTCTAGCGATCTCCCGTGTCGCGCACCACCCTTTCACCCCGATACAGGTATATCCCGATACGCATATTGTGTGAGTTACGCGATATGCCCTATCGTGTCGCGCAGCGCATATCGGGCATGTCGTATCACGTAGGTTTTGTTTTAGCAATGCCCTTATCGTGCACGAGGCTTTAGTTTTATGTATTGTTCAGAGTGTATCGTGTAAGGCCTCGTATCGGGCGATACACTTTTCATGTTACTCGTGTCGGGCAATGCCCGTTTGCTCTATGTTGGGTTTTGCCTATCGGGGTTTTTTGACCATATCAGGCGATGCACGTATCGCGCAATACACACATCCGAACGATACCAATTATGTCGGGAAAGAACCTTATCGTCCAATTTTTTTAGAAAAAAGAGATTTAACTCATGTCGCCTGACACTCTATCGTATCGGGCAGAATTGGTATTGGGCAGTGCTTTCTTACATGCCCGTATCAGGCATGACCTTTGTTCTTACCATGTTTTACTTATCGTGCAAAAGGCTTTGCGTTTTAACCTATTTGGGATCCTATCAGCTTCCGAACCCTTGCCGAACGATACTAGTATCGCGTGGCGCCCATATCAGGCACAAATATCGGGCAAGGTTTGTTTAGCAACCTGATATCGGCCAGCACTGTCATACTGATACTATCGGGCAATGAGACACGTTTACCCCGCCCGATATCGACTCGCTTGTGTCAGGATTTCATTAGTTTTTGACCGATATCAATTTTTCAAGTATCACCTACCTTGTATCGGGCGACATGACTCTTTTGGTTTGTCGCTCGATATCAGGTAGCGTGAACCATTCAGTAATCTCCTTGCTTACTATACTCTTGTTTGATAATTATAGAAATGGCCCGCACCAAGAAAACTGTCGTCCAAGTAGACGAGCATGCCAGAGGATCAACCCTGAGGCCATAGCTGGGCAGAAGCACCCAAACCCTGATGCAGCGGGGCCACCTGAGGTCAAGAAGCGGCCCAAGAGAGAAGCAGCGACAGCCCCATCAATGATGACAGAACCCCTGGCCCACTCTCCAGGCTGGTTCGTGCCCCGGGATGCAGAGCATCAACAACGTCACACAGAGCTGGCGGCCAAGATCTATCGGCCGACACGGTTCTTCCACCAACCTTTTTTCCACCAACTCGACATTTTCAACAGACTCGACAACGTCTTAGGAGCTGCCATGCTAAAGAACATATGCTTCAGCTCCTCCAGGTCATACACTGAACTCACTAAGGAGTTCATGTCCTCTCTCCACTGGGTGTAGAATAGGCCAGAGGAAGTTGAAAGATTTGGCAGAGCAGATAAGCTGTAGGGCCATCTATACAACATTGAGCACGATATTTCTGAAAAGCTGCTCAATGACTTCTTCTCCTCCACCGAACCCGAGAAGGATATGCTGATTAACGGTGCCAGGATTGATTAAGGTGACAGTTTCAACCTGATCAACCTCTGGAGGAAGCTGATCGACGAATCATATTACAAGCTAGGGAGCAAGGTGGCAGCCATCCACTCTTTCTTCTAGAGGATCATTCACAATATAGTGGCATGCCTCCTATTCAGCAAATATGAAATGAGAAACCTCTACACCAAAGAACTCCGTCTCATGTGGTACGTGATGGAGGGCAAGATGATCAACTTGGGGCGCTTTCTGCTGAGCTGGCTCCACCCAATAAAAGATGCCACCAAGGAGTACTGTATGGGTGGCATCGTCAACCTGATCGTGGTAGGGTTGGGATACCCAAACGAGCCACACAGCCTATTGCGGACTCAAGGAGATGACATGATTAATCTAAAGTTCTTGCAACGAGCTAACATAATCAAGGAGGGTCACCGCTACTTATATAGATTTACAAGATCTTCAACTCTTCTGCCCCTCACGCTCTGCACCAACTACGATGCAGAGAAGCTGATATTCACACCAGCAGAGGTCGAAGCTCTATCGAATTAGATGGCTGAAGCTGCTTGCGCTGCCAGCATAACCTTCCAACAAGGGCAACAGCCACAAGGGCTAAGCCGTCCACTTCCCCCACGCAACCGGCAGCAGCAGCTTCTGAAGCTGCCGTTGCTACTCCTATCCCAGTAGCGCCAGCCACAAAGACAATCACCGCTGATACAGAAAAAATAATGGCGATCGTGGAGGTTGTCGACACAACTGGGGTTGAAACAATGACAATAGCTCCAGAGGAAGCTGCCGCGGAAGAGACGGATGCATCTCCCAAAGCTTCTACTACGCCTTCAATGGCGAAAGCAGTGGTACATCCAGACACCAACAATGATGCGTTTGTTGAGCTCCTTGAGACGGAGCTCAGGGTTGTGCAACCCACGCCGACACCACCACCAATGTCACTAGTTGTTGTTGCGGAGGAGGTCTTGGACAACCAGACGGTGGAACAACATCCTTCTTCCCCGCGCCCTTCTCCACGACTACAAGAAGGCGAGGTAGAGGTAGAGGCATCCATGAAGGTGCCAACACCCCACCCTGAAGCGATGCCCTTGTGGAAGATTTAGATGTATTCAGACCCGCTCGAAGATGCACATTCGTCGGGTCGAACTTCCCACATGAGGGACGTCAGGAAGATGAGCGGCAAATCAACCGCAGACCCTCCGTCACTGGGGCAAATCCTTGGTCAAGAATTTGACCACTTGCGGGAGGTAACAAGCAAACATTATGTTACTTTTACTTCCCTGACCCGCAAGTTCACTATTTTCTAGGAGAGATTTAGCGAGTAGGAGTGGAAACTGCTAACTCTAGTTGGCTAGAGGCATTCAACAACACGATGCAGCTGGCGCTCCAACGCCTTGACGCCATTGAGGAGAGGATGAACCGGAAGGACGACCACCCCCGCTCGAGACAGCCAAGGAGGTCCCCATTGCCTCCCGGCTCCGGCTCTCGGCCATCTTCATCAGCGTCATCCTCCGGGACGTTTTCTTCTTCCTCCTCCAGTGGGCCCTCCACAACACTCGAGAAAGAAACGACAAACAAAACTATCGATGGGGCTCTAGCAAGACACGAGAGCTCCCGGGGCATTGAAGAAGTTGTTCCCTCACCCTCCGTAAACAAATTT
>OY856410.1:564298405-564315905 GCA_963693085.1 Alisma plantago-aquatica | reverse complement strand
AGAGAACCTTGACAGCAGCGTGGGCGCTGCGTCGAGAGGTTAGTTTCTGGCATATCTCAAGCAACCTCTTCATAATCTAGTTCTTGCACTGGCACGATAAAGAAAAGGTGTTGGGAAAGGGGCCATGGAACTTCGACAACAACCTCTTGGTCGTTCGGAGAATATGTGCGGAGGATACGCCGGAGGCAATTGAATTGGTGATGTGTGTTTTGGGTCAGGCTCTACAACATGTCGTTGGGTTATCACACAGACGAGGCAATCAGAGTAGTGGCGGGCAAGATCGGCACCGTTACAGAGGTTATTCGCCAGGACCTAGGGTGGGGCACCTCTTGCAGGGTGTGGGTGGAAGTAGACATCACCAAACCCTTGAGGCATAAGCAGAAGATTATGGATGAGAAGGGAGCGGTGGTCACGATCGAGGTTAGGTATGAACTGTTGGTGACTAGGACGCTGACAGGAGGGTGCGACTCCTTCTGATTCCTTGTGGGACAAGGAGATTGGAGTTCCAGGTGGTCCGTGTGGACTACTTCAGAGACGGGAGATTTCTGCCGCTCGAAGGACAACTGTCAATCCCGACAGTCCCGGTGAGACTAGGAGTCGTCAGTCCCGGTGCGACCAGGAGCTGCACAGACACCGTCCAAGACCGAGGTGAAGACCGTGCAAGGCGCGAGGTATTGTCGCTGAGCAAGCCTCGGGACAATGTATGATTCCACAAACCTTCCCTTCCTATTGTATAGACGTTGGCGTGTTTCCTTGTTCTGGGTTCGGGGAGGAGAAAATTTGTGTTTCCGCTGCCTTCTCTACCTCCCCTAAAATCCAACAACGGTATCAGAGCCACGTCAACTGCTCTATACTTTAGGATTATCGATATGATCGATTTTGGTTTGTCGCCTTTATTTATTGCATACGATGCGAATAATATTGGCTTTATACATGTCCAATCTTAAATCCACAAATCCCTAACTACATATATGATATGTAATATTAATGCTCTCGATACGCATCGCCCTTAAACGAGTTTTGTGGTGGATGTGTAGCGTGGTTATGGCCAATAAATCCTATCTGTGTATGGTTGTATGTGGTTGCTTGCATCTCGGTCTACGCACCGATCTTCCCTCTCCTAATCCTGATGTAACTCGAAATAATTCGAGATTTCTTTCCTACCTTTGCTCCCCGCAAATGTAACTCGGGGTTTCTCCTTTTATGATGTAAAATAGGATAGAATTTTCTTTCTTGTTATGTCAAAGAACGGCGGACATCCAGACGATAGTTGAGACGATTGGTTCAAGGAATGAGCCGATCGATAGACATTCCAGATGATCGATTCAAGGAGTGGACCGATCGGTTGAAGCCCGGTTCAAGGAGTGAGATGAGCGGGTGGTGGCCAGGAGGAGATGCACTACGACCAGGTGAACCGATCAGTTGGAGGAGCCAACCGATCGGCTGGTGGCACCCAGATGACTAGCCAGAGTGAGAAGGTCATCCATGTAATGAGTTGATCAACTCGGAAGGCAAAACACAGAGTTCATCTTATACATGTTGCATGTGATGTAGACCTAGATGACCGTGATTCCTCTTGGCTTGAGGAATCACATTAGGATGGCCATAACCATCGCTTTTTATCGTTTTTCATGTATTCTGTGGGATATAGCATGTATATGATACGTACTATGTATTGTGGTGATTGGATATGTATATGTATATAAAAACCAAATCCATCATTAAATATTAAGTTTTAGATGCCTTTCAAATACGACACACGTGAAAAAATTGATCGACCAAGTGTGGGCATGCCCAAGCGTGGTGCACCGTCTATCTCATGGAAGCGTGAAGGATGAATGTGTGGGTCTGCCCAAGCAGGGTGCATATTCATCGTGTTGGCTTTAGGTCAGACTTATCAAGGTGACCTAGATAGGATCTAGCACCTTGAGGCATGGAGATGATCATGGCAAGGAGTTGCATATGACATCTTATCAAGAGTTGCATATGATGCAATTGGCAAGAGTTGCCTACCTGAGAGATCTATGTTGTGGGTGACAGCCCTAGTTGGTCCATGACTTAGAGGATTTCAGGATCTTGCCCACTAGAAGGTTGTACACTGTAATCTTTTGAATTGATGGTGAGGGCTATCAATTTGCAGTAAAATAGTGGGAGTGATAATTAATTAAAAGCCTAATTATATCGTCAACTTTTCAAATCAATCAAATAAGTCAAAAATGAGTTTTGGACTAAAATTGCATATTTCCTTTTTGTAGTACAAATGGCAACAAACAACAATCACTTTTCTTTGCGATCGGTCCTTGACAAGGAAAATTTGAATGGGACAAACTTCCACGACTGGTATAGGACATTGAGAATTGTCCACACTCAAGAGCGAAAGCTCTATGTCCTGGATACTCCAATTCCAGAGGAACCTACTCCTAATGCACCAAGGGCAGAAAGGGATGCTTACAAGAAGCATTCTGATGATGCCATTGATGCAAAATGCTTGATGTTGTGCTCTATGAACCACGAGATGCAGAGACAACATGAGAACATGGGTGTCATTGAGATGGTTAAGCATATCAGGAACATGTATGAAGATCAAGCACAACAAGAGAGATATGATGTCTCAAGGGCACTGTTCAAGTGTTTCATGACAGAAGGAGATCCAATTGGTCCTCACACACTCAAGATGATCGGGTATGTGGAGAACTTGCAAAGACTGGGATTTCCACTGAGCCAAGAGTTGGCTACTGAAGTGATACTGCAATCATTTCCAGAATCTTACAGTCAGTTTGTGATGAACTACAACATGAACAACTTTGATAGGCCACTGTTAGAGTTATTGGACATGTTGAGGACAACCGAGACACAGATGAAGAAGGACAAGCCTAAGACTGTGATGGTGATCATGGGCAAGAAAGGCAAGTCCAAGCGCAAGGGCAAGGGCAAAGCTAAGAAAGGTTCTGATGCTAGCCAGGAGCCCAAGTCGTCTTCAACTCTCAAGGCCAAGGGAGGTGTGACCAAGAAAGGAAATTTCCACCATTGTCAAAAGCCAGGACATTGGAAAAGGAATTGTCCTCTCTATCTGGAAGAACAAAAGAAGTAGGAGGCAATTGTCGTCTCCACATAAAGGTGTCATGGAAATAAACTTGTAACACTTTTTGAGGTATATGATACCAAGATGTAAAGTGTAAAGCACTCAATAAATGGGGCAAGTGTTGCCGCCATAGATAGGAGTACTTTAGTTTATTTTCAGCCTTAAAGGCATGTAATACAGTTATGAACTTTTATTTCATATTTTTCAATAGATAGAAACACTTTATTTTTGCATATTGTATGACAATGATGGCAATTAATAAAGTTGATGTTTCATTCTTTAAAAGATATGATCTTTGCGGCAATGCCTTGTTTATCTTGTGGTATTTGATACGCATAAGATAAAATGATACCTAAATGTTATTGATAACTCAAACAATCAAATTTGCATCAATCATGAGAAATTCATTTCTAGTTTCCATATGATGGATAAATCTAGACTCTTTTGGTTAGAGAACCAGTAAGAGACATGAATATCTTGGACATGATTAATCAATCTTCACTAATGGTAGTGGGAGAATGATTATCCTATTAGGTATAATACATATGATGTATTTACATACCTATTGGAGTAAATGCTAATACTTCAAGTGGTGTTTAGAGAAATACCAATATGAATATCTTGAAATGTTCAAGGATATCATAGATGAAGTACGAATTTGGTAAAGTGTCAATTCTTGATTAGATCAACGAATGAAATACTTGGACCAAATGTTTGAGAACCTTGTGAGTGATTATGATAGTGTATCATAATGAACTCATGATTAAGGCATGGTGATGTCTAAATCAAAAGGAATCATACTCTAAGGAGTTAGAGAATGATTAAGTCATGGTGCTAGAAGTCCATCTCCAGAATCATCATGGTTCTTTTTTTGTTTTCCTACACAAAATCATGGTGCTAGAAGTCCATCTCCAGAATCCCGACAGTCCCGGTGAGACTAGGAGTCGTCAGTCCCGGTGCGACCAGGAGCTGCACAGACACCGTCCAAGACCGAGGTGAAGACCGTGCAAGGCGCAAGGTATTGTCGCTGAGAAAGCCTCGGGACAAGGTATGATTCCACAAACCTTCCCTTCCTATTGTATAGACGTTGGCGTGTTTCCTTGTTCTGGGTTCGGGGAGGAGAAAATTTGTGTTTCCGCTGCCTTCTCTACCTCCCCTAAAACCCAACAACGGTATCAGAGCCACGTCAACTGCTCTATACTTTAGGATTATCGATATGATCGATTTTTGTTTGTCGCCTTTATTTATTGCATACGATGCGAATAATATTGGCTTTATACATGTCCAGTCTTAAATCCACAAATCCCTAACTACATATATGATATGTAATATTAATGCACTCGATACGCATCGCCCTTAAACAAGTTTTGTGGTGGATGTGTAGCGTGGTTATGGCCAATAAATCCTATCTGTGTATGGTTGTATGTGGTTGCTTGCATCTCGGTCTGCGCATCGATCTTCCCTCTCCTAATCTTGATGTAACTCGAAATAATTCGAGATTTCTTTCCTACCTTTGCTCCCCGCAAATGTAACTCGGGGTTTCTCCTTTTATGATGTAAAATAGGATAGAATTTTCTTTCCTGTTATGTCAAAGAACGGCGGACATCCAGACGATAGTTGAGACGATTGGTTCAAGGAATGAGCCGATCGATAGACATTCCAGATGATCGATTCAAGGAGTGAACCGATCGGTTGAAGCCCGGTTCAAGGAGTGAGATGAGCGGGTGGTGGCCAGGAGGAGATGCACTACGACCAGGTGAACGGATCGGTTGGAGGAGCCAACCGATCGGCTGGTGGCACCCAGATGACCAGCCAGAGTGAGAAGGTCATCCATGTAATGAGTTGATCAACTCGGAAGGCAAAGCACAGAGTTCATCTTATACATGTTGCATGTGATGTAGACCTAGATGACCGTGATTCCTCTTGGCTTGAGGAATCACATTAGGATGGCCATAACCATCACTTTTTATCGTTTTGCATGTATTCTGTGGGATATAGCATGTATATGATATGTACTATGTATTGTGGTGATTGGATATGTATATGTATATAAAAACCAAATCCCTCATTAAATATTAAGTTTTAGATGCCTTCCAAATACGACACACGTGAAAAAATTGATCGACCAAGTGTGGGCACGCCCAAGCGTGGTGCACCGTCTATCTCATGGAAGCGTGAAGGATGAATGTGTGGGTCTGCCCAAGCAGGGTGCATATTCATCGTGTTGGCTTTAGGTCAGACTTAACAAGGTGACCTAGATAGGATCTAGCGCCTTGAGGCATGGAGATGATCATGGCAAGGAGTTGCATATGACATCTTATCAAGAGTTGCATATGATGAAATTGGCAAGAGTTGCCTACCTGAGAGATCTATGTTGTGGGTGACAGCCCTAGTTGGTCCATGACTTAGAGGATTTCATGATCTTGCCCACTAGAAGGTTGTACGCTGTAATCTTTTGAATTGATGGTGAGGGCTATCAATTTGAAGTAAAATAGTGGGAGTGATAATTAATTAAAAGCCTAATTATATCGTCAACTTTTCAAATTAATCAAATAAGTCAAAAATGAGTTTTGGACTAAAATTGCATATTTCCTTTTTGTAGTACAAATGGCAACAAACAACAATCACTTTTCTTTGTGATCGGTCCTTGACAAGGAAAATTTGAATGGGACAAACTTCCACGACTGGTATAGGACATTGAGAATTGTCCACACTCAAGAGCGAAAGCTCTATGTCCTGGATACTCCAATTCCAGAGGAACCTACTCCTAATGCACCAAGGGCAGAAAGGGATGCTTACAAGAAGCATTCTGATGATGCCATTGATGCAAAGTGCTTGATGTTGTGCTCTATGAACCACGAGTTGCAGAGACAACATGAGAACATGGGTGTCATTGAGATGGTTAAGCATATCAGGAACATGTATGAAGATCAAGCACAGCAAGAGAGATATGATGTCTCAAGGGCACTGTTCAAGTGTTTCATGACAGAAGGAGATCCAATTGGTCCTCACACACTCAAGATGATCGGGTATGTGGAGAACTTGCAAAGACTGGGATTTCCACTGAGCCAAGAGTTGGCTACTGACGTGATACTGCAATCATTTCCAGAATCTTATAGTCAGTTTGTGATGAACTACAACATGAACAACTTTGATAGGCCACTGTCAGAGTTATTGGACATGTTGAGGACAACCGAGACACAGATGAAGAAGGACAAGCCTAAGACTGTGATGGTGATCATGGGCAAGAAAGGCAAGTCCAAGCGCAAGGGCAAGGGCAAAGCTAAGAAAGGTTCTGATGCTAGCCAGGAGACCAAGTCGTCTTCAACTCTCAAGGCCAAGGGAGGTGTGACCAAGAAAGGAAATTTCCACCATTGTCAAAAGCCAGGACATTGGAAAAGGAATTGTCCTCTCTATCTGGAAGAACAAAAGAAGTAGGAGGCAATTGTCGTCTCCACATAAAGGTGTCATGGAAATAAACTTGTAACACTTTTTGAGGTATATGATACCAAGATGTAAAGTGTAAAGCACTCAATAAATGGGGCAAGTGTTGCCGCCATAGATAGGAGTACTTTAGTTTATTTTCAGCCTTAAAGGCATGTAATACAGTTATGAACTTTTATTTCATATTTGTCAATAGATAGAAACACTTTATTTTTGCATATTGTATGACAATGATGGCAATTAATAAAGTTGATGTTTCATTCTTTAAAAGATATGATCTTTGCGGCAATGCCTTGTTTATCTTGTGGTATTTGATACGCATAAGATAAAATGATACCTAAATGTTATTGATAACTCAAACAATCAAATTTGCATCAATCATGAGAAATTCATTTCTAGTTTCCATATGATGGATAAATCTAGACTCTTTTGGTTAGAGAACCAGTAAGAGACATGAATATCTTGGACATGATTAATCAATCTTCACTAATGGTAGTGGGAGAATGATTATCCTATTAGGTATAATACATATGATGTATTTACATACCTATTGGAGTAAATGCTAATACTTCAAGTGGTGTTTAGAGAAATACCAATATGAATATCTTGAAATGTTCAAGGATATCAAAGATGAAGTACGAATTTGGTAAAGTGTTAATTCTTGATTAGATCAACGAATGAAATACTTGGACCAAATGTTTGAGAACCTTGTGAGTGATTATGATAGTCTATCATAATGAACTCATGATTAAGGCATGGTGATGTCTAAATCAAAAGGAATCATACTCTAAGGAGTTAGAGAATGATTAAGTCATGGTGCTAGAAGTCCATCTCCAGAATCATCATGGTTCTTTTTTTGTTTTCCTACACATGTTCTGCTAAAATTTTTTTAGTACACACACTTGATTAAAGTATTTGTAAAAAAACCAATTCAGCATATTCTTACAAAATTATTTATAGATATAGTACACTTTAATATATTTTTTGCAAAATCGCGTGTTTTGATCTAAAAATGATGATTGAAAAGCATCATATGACTTTTTTTTTAAATAAGAAATTTGAAGAAAAAAATAAAAAATATATCAAAACTGCCACATTGGGTGGCGCTTTCAACTTGACATTTAAATGTGGCATCAAATTGAAAGTGCAACCCAATGTGACACTTTTTATTTTTATCAATTTTTTTGTTTAAAAGTTAGCACACAATATTTGTGGCTCTTTTCAATCTCAGATACAAAAAATATTACTTTGAATGATGGGTTCCACACCAAGTGTAACATCCTCAATTTCATAACTTATGTAAGCCTTTAATGTGGGGTTTTCTAGTAAGTGTATGCCAAGGGACATAATGAACTTAACATGTCTAGGTATGTAATTAAGTCAACAAAATGTGTAATACAAGCCATATGATCAACCAATACACACATAGTGACTTAAATGTGTATGATTGTAGTCAGTTTTATATGAATATAAATGAATTATTCCTATGAATAATAATGTGACGAATATATAATATGATGAGTCCATTTCATGACTTGAGCCTTAGACCTAGCTTAGGCCTTCATGTTATGTAACTAAAGAAATATTGATCACATGTGTCATATATGAGCTTCAATTGGGAAATTATATTGACTGAAGGCTTATTTAAATGATTTGGAATACAATTAAGCTCATGGACCCTTTGAAATATTAAGGGATGGCCCATGTGCCCTAGAGCCCAATTCCAGCCCTATTGGACCAATTAAGTTTTACAAATAGGTTCGTGGAGTACAAATTGAGAATTAAGTATTTTGTGGTCATAATAAATGTTCAAAATATTTTTGGTAGAATAATAATTAGAATATAAGATGGTGGGAGAAATTTCAGATGATTTTGATGTATATAGTGGCCTTGGTAATTAAATTAGTAATTATAATGTTTTTATTTAAAAGACATGTTTAGAGTGTTTGTACATCTAGTTTTTACTTAAACTCTTGCTCATATAAAGATGATGATAACATAGTATTTATCTCAAAATTTGAAGCAAACTGAGCTATAGGATGGGCGATATAAATATTTCTTTTTTGGAGTTTTATCAAAAGAAGAAGAAAAAGAAAATAAAAAAGGGGTGGGGCGACTCCAGTCCGTATCGGACTAAAGAGTCGCGCCCAACAGAGTAGGGGGCGGAACAGAGCCCCCACAAAAAGGGATCCTTGCCCATGATTCGGAGGGCTAGATGCTATAAAACCTCTTGATCCTTATGCTTGGTGGTGGCCGAACCCTATTCTAGGGTTTTTGATGCGAAATAAGAGCGAGAAGAAGAGAAAGCATGGAGAGACAGCTTGGTGGCTGTGGTAGGGTGGAGGCCAAGTTTCTGATCTGGGCCTCCCTGTACTCATTGACGATGGTGCCCAAGCCAGTGAGGGAGGATGGAGGTAAGGGATGCTTGGGAGCAAGTTACGACGCCCACATCTTCAAGGTCGAGGTTGCCGGAGGCAAAATGTGTGGCAGTGGCAGCCTGCATCGGAAGAACAGGAGACCTCCCCCTCTTTTGGGTCCGTGGGTGAAGAAGAAGACAGATCCAGTTAGATCTGTGATCAACGAAGGAACAGAAGAGAAGGGGCGCCACCATCTATGTCCTTTAGATTCCAAATCGACGGCTGATATTGATCCAAATATAGGTAACTTCTAAAATTCATATCTTGAGATTGGGAACCCGGATTTTATCAAAAAAGGTATCTATGGAAAGTTCTTCAAGCATACTATCTCATAGGTAAATTCTTAAATTCATATCTTGAGATTGGGAACTAGGATTTTATCAAAAAAAGGTATCTATGGAATGCTCTTCAAGCATACTATTTCTTAAAAATATTTCTAGAATATGATGTAGATTTCTACTATTTATTATGTGCTGGATAGCCAATACTATATGATTTTGATGTTTTGTCAATTAAAAATAGCCAACGAACTTAGAAATTCATGCAAATTTTTTGAATATGTATTTTGATATGCTTAATATGATTTCAAATTGTGATCATTGTATATGAAGTTTAATTGAGGTTTTTGATATAAACCCTAATAAGGGTATTTTAGATATTTCACTCATGATCTAATTTTAAATGACCTGATATTTTAATACATGATCTTCCTACATTATATGAATAATTTTCCAGACATTTGATGAAGTTTCTTGTACTATTATATCAGTATTTAGTTTTAGATTAGTAGCCATTATGAAAGAATAATAAATGATTATCTTGATACAATAAGTGATATATATGCCTAATTAAGTCTGATATTATTTATGTAATGGTATTCTACTTTTATTTCATAATAGTCAAGTAAAATTAGTATATATGACTATGTTTGAGATTTTTCTTATTATATGAAGTATATGTTCATATTAGTGTATACAATGACTTGTGTATTATTTGAGTGTAGAGATTATAGTAACTACATAATAAGAGTTTTTATTTATTTTTCAATGCCAAGATTTTATGGTGATATTAGGTTGAAGTTGTGTTTAGTCTAAATAAGAACCCTAAGTTGGTATATAAAGTTAGGATGATGGGGTTTTGAGATATAGAAATAGAAAGAGGGAATATAGGCTTGGACTGATAAAACTATGATGATATCCAGGTTATTAAAGTCATGGAACTTAGAATCAAGACTTCCTTACCGATGCCATCTGTACAAGAGGTAAGTGGTCCATGCCCATGAGTACTCATGTTTTAAGTTTAGTATGTTTACATGTCTCCTGATAAGACTTTTATAATTTATATGGTTCAATGTTCTAAGATTTTAATGCAACCAAGAATATTCTCATATCTCTATCATTATGTAAGTTCAGATATCTAAAATCTCAATAGAGACATGTTGCTCAAAATAGTTGTGACCATGGACCAAGTCCATGAGAAAGTTAAAGAATCATATTCCTACAAGATTTCTTAGAAATGTTCAAAATTAATAATAAGATTGTAAGATAAGATATGCAAGTAATGTAGCCATATTTAGTTGGTGATTTGAGATAGTTTTGTATTGATAATTTAAGTACACATATGTTGTTAGGATTGCTCATATTTATAGGAATAACCATGTATTACAATTTCTAGTAGAAACATGCCATGAAGATTTCATACATATGTACAGATATAACAACCGGATTCCTTAGAATGAATAATATCTAGAATTTAATTACAATATACGAATATGAATTTCAAAATATTAAGACATGGTCTACTTTTAGAAATAAAGGTACTTTTGGGATCATAATGTATTGTAAAAATAAGTTCATGATGGCATTATAAGATAATGACACGTTAAGTTATGATTAGGTTGCAATACAATATTTTATAAGATTTCTGTTTTGATATTTAAGGTTTAATATGTAAGTTCATATGCAAAGTTTCAGGGTAACATCATATTTTATAAGAAGGATTGAACCATCTTGTCAGAATTGATATGTTTAGATATGTTGTACTTATGATACTTTCATAAGCTTCACTTAAGATACTTTGTATACTTAGTATTTCTATATTCATGTCAGATCTTTTCTCATAAGACATTAGACTCACCTATGATATAATTGATATAATGAAGTAATCTTACCAAATAAGAGATTTAAAATAAAGTTTACCCAGATAATGAGATACATGCTCAAATCCAGTAATGAATTCTATTTAGAACTTAAGAATAAGAGATTTAGATTCAGATTTAGACTACTCACTGTGTGATTAGCCATATTTTGAATTAAGATACATGATATGGGTTATAGACCCAATCTCAATTATGTTGTAATGAGAAATACATATCCAATTTCCATAATAGATTCAATTCAGATTTGAAAGATCAAAGATTTAGATTCAGATTAAAAATTCAAAACTAAGTACATGTTTAGTACTCAGTTTCAGATAAGTTTAGATTCATAGTTTAGTAAAGATAGACTATATATAATTAATTCAAAACCTTCACATAATACATTGACGATTCAAAGGGCGCACTGTGCCAGACACTACGGGTGTCACAGAGGGCATTTATGCCAACAGAGGGTGTGTTTCACCATAGAGGACAATTTGGTATCAACAGAGGACACGTTGTGCCAACATAGGGTGTGTTGCACCATAGAGGACACTTCAGTGTCAATAGAGGGCATGTTGTGCCAACAGAGGATGTGTTGCACCATAGAGGACACTTTAGTGTCAACAGATGAGGACTTATTGTATAATGGTGGCCACAAATAGATAAAAATCATAAGTAAAAGATACTTAAGATTAGAGCATGTCTGTTATCTCATCCACAAGTGTGATGAGAGGAATTCAGATAAGATATTTATGATCTAGACACTTTGGTGTAGGCCATGAGACCCAGAGTAAAGGTCTCCAAAAAAGATAGAATAGAAAATAAGAGTTTAAGAAATGAGAGATAATATGTTTCTAGATTTAATCAAAGTTAAATGTTCGTTTCATATTAATGATTTCAATAATCTTTTGTAATATTTCAATTCTTTAGCAATGTATATTTTAGAATACTCATGCCACTTACTCTAATGTCTGTTTTTCCCAATGTATGGCTGGGGATGCGATGTCTGCAGGTTTTTGGAGCGATTGTAGAACAAAGGGACCGGCAAAGGCCTAAGAGACTTTCAAGCTTGCCTAGTGGGGTGACATCTACCGCAACAATCCTGACTTTAGACATCTTTTATTATGTATAGTCTTGTTATCATGATATATTAGATGATTTGTTTCTCTTTGTCAAACTATGTATGAATCAATTTTACTCAATGCAAAGTGTTTCATTTACATCAATTGCAATGATTATCATGTTTGTGACACCCCCAGGTGAAAGAAAAAAATGCTTCCGCTCATATGGTATGAAAATATGGGTGTTATACCAAGTGTGCTATTTTGGAAAATTTTTGCAAATGTGTGTATTATGTTGGTAACTATTTTTGTGAAAGTATGTTAAATTGTTTTTTTTTTCAATTTCTTTAGGATGGGTTCTTGGTAAATGTATGAGAGATACTTCGGGACACAATCAAAATGATAAGTTTGACAAAACTGTTTTCATTTTGAGATGGATAACACGTCATAGTAAAAAGTTTATCCTCTTTGACGATGGTAATTCTAATATGTAGGCACACATTTTGAGACAAGCGTTGCATTTTCTCTGAGAGACCAAACTGGAAGTAAGAAATTACACAAAAAATTCTATTGCAACATAAAATTATACTATAGATCATTCAATAGTTTGGTGTCGCTAACTTAGATCCCTTCGTGATGCAGATCGACTGGTGGCTGCTACCTACTATACTACTAAAACTGCATGCATAGGCAGTTGATGCAAATAGGAGCCTTCCAAGGATGCATTCGAATAGGTAATTGTGGTCATGGGAAAACACTAAAATCGAATTCCCTGCTGGATTATTTGATCACTTCACAATTCACACTCAGACATCTAGAAGCTATTATTCGATTCATGTATTTAGATTCTGAACAAGAGAATTTGTGGGTTTCTTTTTTAGTTATGGTCCAAAATGAGAAGTAACAGCTATAATTAGGATATCTATTTAACTATACGTGTGAACACAACATGAAGGGACCACCGTGATCTCAATTTAAATCTGCACCAGTAGAATTTTGAACCCTACGGTACCCCTAGAACCCTCCCTTTTACATGAAGCTTGGGTGTTAGAACAAAGTGAACGTGAGGTGGCTACATGCTTGTACGTTACTATCATATGTTATGTTCTTCTAGCTAAAGATGACAACTGCAAAATAGAAAAGTCCACCGCGCTGGATAACACTTGACACTTACCCACCTGTTTGGATGTTCATAACCCATGTTTTTGAGCTACTTTGCAACACCGCTTATAGTATTTGTCCAAAGCTATTAGTTCATAGAAAGAAAGACGACGACTCAAATGGGGATCTGAATAGTAGTTAGGATTTATGAAAAAAAAATACAAAGTGAGCAAATACATGTGTGTGCATCTTACTTCATTTTCTAACGTTGGTCAATGGCTTGTCATTAATATACTTGGACAATGATTTTTTTGTTGACAAGTCTTTGCTTTCTTTTTCTTTTCTTTAATAATTTTTTTCAGGTATATATATATATATATATATATATATATATATATAAACTGGAAGGTACATATTAATGATTCTACATATTTATCAATAATATAAAGTTATATATTATGAATACAACCAATAGAATATCTTTCAAAAAATAATTAATAGAGTGATAGTATTTGTGATATTAGTAAATATTAGTGCTATAAGATACAAGGAATATTACTTACCTACACTACTCATAACATATTCTTGAAACTTCTTAGGAAATTTCGTCTCTTTCTTACTTCTAGCCTTCTTCTTCATTGCTTCATTATTATAATTATGATCATATTTATTACATATATTTTCTTAGCAATTCTTTTCTAAGAAAGCACATATTATTGTTATTATAACTATTATGACTTCCTTCCCCTCTACCTCTTTCTACTTTCCTTACTACCTTTGACATTTCTTACCCACTCTCTCTCTACCTTACTCCTTAGTTTAGTCCATTCTTACAAACCCTATTTTGGGTATGGAATGCATATCTTAAGCAATTATTTCTTTCTCACATGCATATGATGTGCATATTTTTCTATAAAGAAGATAGATATAATGTGAGACATGCACGTGCACGTGTATATTCACTAGTATACATATACTAGTCAATACACACGTGCATTTATATGTTACTTTTTCATTATACGTACTATATTACTACACAAATAAAGAAAAGACTCATTTTGCCAATTGAGGTAAGCATTGATTTTGGCTTATTTAGATTATTTTAGTTATACATATTCATTTTGTATGAAAGTGTTAGTGGTCAAAACGCATTATTTGTGTACTTGTTCTTATCAAATATTAAAGATCCATGAGAATATGTATTGAATTACTAATTTCAAAAAAGGCATAGGATGAATGAGTGATAATTTGAAAGTAGTAGTTCATTACATCTCATGTTATTTGTAATATCATGCTTTATTGGTTTTGAAAATACTTCAATATTTATTCAAGATCATGTTAGAAAATATTTCATGCATGTTAATGTTACTTAATAGAAAAATACTTCAATCCGTACTCTAGTAAACAAATGTAGCCACGTTATCAACACCGTATTTAAATAACTTTAATAAAACATGTCAATCATATCAAAAAAAATATTTTTAAATATCATGTAGATGTAATGGATATTAATTGGATTGGCAGAAAGGGATATAAAATGCTACACTTATTGTTTGATTTCAAAAAATTCTATTGACAATAATAACGACTTTGAGAAAATATAATATATTTAACAAACAAATGTTTTTCTATAACTATTATAAACATAATTGATTTTGTCATATAATATATTTCTTTTAGGATGATAGGATGAAGCATCATTAAGAAATTTCTATATAACACCCTAATTAAGTCGTTCCAATAACAGTAATGCTATAATTATGTTATGACAACAATATTTCCCTCAAATACGTTAGTATTAAGTAGGAAAAATTACTTAAAATTATTCTCTAAAGAAGAAAAATGTAGTCTTCACATCGATAACATATGAATGATTTTTCATGAAAAAATACTGCTTTATTTCAAACACGTGAATAGGCAACAATAGAAAATACTTTCTCTTCCATAACATGTGAGCTCCTTTACTCAAATGGATTTTGTCACATACAACAAGTAATTTCCCATGCACTTGGTAAGGAAAAAACATTTAAGAAAGTCTTTCATAGAAATACGTTCCTAATTTTTCAATAAATATCTTAAAGAAACTTTATTTTCAATTGTTTTTAATTTGTACTTTGATTTTTTGGTCATGGAAGTGTGATATTGGTTATTTGTCCAAGTATGTATCAAATTGTACAAACCATTCTAAAAGTTTACTAACAATGGATTCAATTTGGCATGGTACAGTTACACTAATTAAAAATATTTAAAAATCATATAGACTTAAGAAAGATCAGAGAGTGAGACATAAACAAAGTGATACATGTTTAATAAACCTCTAGGTCTATGAAATATGTATAAAATACCATTGCACTGCACAATGCTTCAGTGAATTAAATAATTGATTGGTAGTATTAACAAGCTAAGAATGACACAAGAAAATTGCGTCCTCAACATCTTCTTAGGAAAACACTCACCTAACAGAAATAAAATGATAATAACAATAAAATGTGTATAACATCCCCGTTAAAGATGTGAGCTTGTGGATTTGGTTGGACATTTTGAATTTGGTATATGACTCCTCATCAAGCTCGTAGTCCCATACCATGATAGCTCAACCATGTACACTAGAGTGAAACAAGAACGGAGCATGGTCGGCACATCTGAGATGAATTTAAAAATCAAAGGATATTGAAGGCTTCTAAAATATATACATTAAAATGTAGTTAAGAAAATAACTTTGAAATCTCAACAAAACAACTACGAGACAGTAAATGTGAAATGTGATGACTTCAGAAAAATGTCTGCTATTTACCAATGTTGCTTTGTTTCCCCGCTTCCCCTATTTCCTCAAATAAGCCATAAGAAGAAAATCTTGCCTATGTGAACTCTCATTGATGTAGCAACATCCCTTGTTGATACACTACGTAGCTTCAACTTATTAGTAGGAATGTCTACATGAGAATCTAACCTCTATAGTAGCTGAAAACAACATGGGTCATATTTTTAGGTTAGCTTGAAGGAAAACTCTAACATGATAGACAAGATGATGATGGTCATAATTATCAGTGAATTCAAAAGGATTCCTTCAAATTCTGGGAGTCTCAGCTAGTTATGAGAAGATCGGAGACAACAACTGACCTTACTTGCAGTTAGCACGGAGAGATTGGGATCTTATGTCTACTTTATATATATCTAGTTACAATAATCTGAAATAAAAAAGAAGTTATAGATTTGTTCTCACAAGAGGTAAATACATGAACTATTTGATACTAAGTTTATGCCCTGAAGTAATCTGTGTACTTGACCAGCAATGTAGACAAAGAAATGGTATATTAAACTTGAACCTTGGCATTGAGTTTCATGAGTAATTCAACACAAAACGATATATTAAACTTATACCTTGGCATTGAAGTTGATGAAAAATTCAACTTAAGCCAACTTAATATGCATGCCATAGTGTGAAGGAGGAATAGAGAACAAAATAAATATTTGGCTAACAACAAATGAAAACAAATAGAGGGATAAAACTTTAATTATACAATGTCTCTTATAGTGTTGTGGGCGTTGGCATTGCAAATGTCATCGCATGGTGCTTAGAAGCCTTATAAAATTGGCAATCAGAACGTAATATCCAGAACATTATCTCAAGGTCGTACATCAAAAGATTACTTATATTAGAGTTAGAAGGCTTGTCAGCAGTTGCACCTTGGTCCTGTTTGGAATTGTATATTGCAATGAATCGAACCATCGACTGCATAATTATGTTTTGGAGACACATCAATTATGTGTGGAAGAATGTGTTTTTATAGTACCTACCAATTAACGATCTATAGAATCCTCTAGTGGAGTCGACCTTTGAACCCAGGTGGAAGACTCGTTGCTAATAAAGCACCCTGCTTGAAGAAAACACATATATTAAGAGAATGTCAATTACATTAGAGCACTCACCACAAAGTTATGAAAAAGGCTCCATCTGAATCCCATTTGATCTAAAATTAATAAAAAAGGAATTAAGCTACACCAACAATGTTCAGCATTTTCTCCTGAGTAAAACCTTGGTTCTTCTGATATTCATGCAAAGATTAAACCTTTTTTATAGTAGATTCTAACTCAAATTGGTCGAGGACGGTGATAGTTTATGCAGCAGTGTCACAACAAATACATTGGTGGTCTTCCGATAATACATGCTAATCTTGAGTGAAGGGAGTATGAATATGAAGAAAAAGAACCATGTTTAAAGAGATGCAGAGTAGATAGAGATTTTGAGGGGAAA